>JACEIK010001278.1:186219-208492 GCA_018107945.1 Datura stramonium
AAAATGATACGTGTTCTTTATTTAATTACAGTTTACAATTATGCGTCTAAAATAAAATTCATAACAAATATTAGTTTATCTTTATGGTTAATTAAATGTCACGATCCGAACGGAGGTCCGGATCATAACACGGGACAAGGAGCCCCGAGAGATCCCAAGTCGACCCATGACATAAGCATACATCTAACTCAATAAAAAAAACTAAATAATCAACAATATAATCATAGCAGAAGTCTAAGCTTAAACATAACATCAGAATACATAATGGGAAGCTGATTATATACATATGTCTGAAAAGCCTCTAAACATGACGAGTTGATGGGACAAGACCCAACTAACTCAATAAGTTTGAAACTGAAAATACATGAAGAAAATCAAAATAGTCTAGTTCTCGGGAGATGAGGACTCACCAATAACGCAAAAGCTAACTCTGATAAGCTGACTACGAACAGGGCTGAACTTGAGAGTCGGATCCTGTATCATGAGACAATACAACATAGAGTATGCGGTCAGTACGTGAAATGTACCGAGTATGCAGGGTAAGTAAAACCACTAAAGTAAGTAAAATTAGTTAAAGACATGCATAACATAAAACATAACATTAAGAATCTGAGAGTAGGGTTTGCATGCATTCTTTCTGAAATCATGATCTCATCATAACATAACATATCATCTTAACATATCATAATATAATCGATTGACTCAAAGTTGAAACCTGATATTTATAAGTAAAACTGAACATTGAGTCAAACCTGCTTTAGAACATGCTTACATATGTAAATCGCATGAGTAATGAACATGCATAACTGAAATCATGAGGAACAATGAGAGACTCGTCTTTTAACCAACATACCACGATAGAACTTACGTGGTCCCAACTATCACACTAAAGTGGGTAAAGCCGTCCAAAGCCTTGCCAGGGCTAGGGACAATACCATGGTATTAATATCAAGCTCGTGGCCTAATAGGGCAGGGGATAGCTCACAAGGGAGGTCCCAAAGTCATAATGTATAAACCTACATTGGCGCGTAGTTCTGAGGCATAGGGTGATCGACCCTTAGCCTACTCGGTGCTAGAGACTACTCCCAAAAATATGCATATGCTCTACATTGTTTTTCAATGAAGCTCAACATCATCTATTGACGAGCTCATAAATCAAATACATCTCAAAGCAGAAATCATACACAAGAGAAGCTTTAACTCAAATCATACCACAAGCTGAAAGTTCGCTCCAAAACCATGTGGTAAGCTATGCATATGAAAATCTTTAACTCATAACATACCTCAAGTTGAAAATATAATTGGGAGTCTTCGCTCCAAAACCATGTGGTAAGCTTAACTCAGGAAATCATCAATCATACTTAAACATGTGGGCATTGCCTAGGCTTCATCATACTTTGAAATACTCAATTCATATCGAAAACATAATTATAAATATTGGTAGCTTGAAACATGTTTTTCATCGTAATATCTCATTATCATCATACATTCATCACAAATCTCATCTTTCTTGAACTTCTCATCAATGGGCTTTTTAATTCAGAAAGCTAGAAACATGATTTTTAATTGAAAACATTATAAAACTCGACCAAGCTTCATAATTCATGGTAGAAATATAATTAAATCATACCCATGTAAAGATTAAGAACTTCATGCATTGGGTTAAAACCCCATAGATTAGACATAGAACATTCATGATTTAGAGAGGGATTGGGCATGGGTGTGAAAGAAATCACCCATTCATAACCCTACATACCTATTGGAAGCTGATTCTTACACTTCTTTGAATGCCTAATAGGAAATTGAAGAGAAATTGATGAATGCTAGGCTTGATCACCCTCTCTAGTCTTCTACCTTGCATGCATGAAGGAATAAGGCCTAAAATGAACTTAATAGGAAATTGAAGAGAAATTGATGAATGCTAAAGTTGATCACTCCTCTAGTCTTCTACCTTGTACGCATTTAAGAATAAGTGCCTAAAATGAACTTAACAAACTTAAAAGTCACTATTCGGCAACTCAAAACGACGTAGCTTAGGATTTAGAATCTTAGGAATTACTAAAATCTCTCGACTAAATTTGTAGAAAAGAATTGCCAAATGGTCCTAACGAGGGACCTAACAACGCCGCGGCGGTCACGACTTTCAAGTGGAGTCGTCCGTGAAGTACACTACCTCTCAAGTCTCCCCGGGTCTGTCATGGATTTCCATTTAACGATTCGCTCCAGTGACCACTACTCGTGGTCACCATCCGTGATGTACACCGCTCACCTCCATATATTTTTCCCTTCGTCACGACTACCCCACTAATCATGGGAACCGACCATGACTCATGTGGTCCTTCAATCAAGTACATCGACTCTCTTTCCTTCTTCTTTATTCACCCACCCCACAACTAATCTAACGACTCGTGGGGTTCGGGACTCACGAGTCGTGGTCACGTCCGTGTGGATCCCATTTCCAAAATTTAAAATTCATTCCCGCCTCCCCATGAGTCTCCTCACGACTTATTTTGTGCCCGTGTCAAATTTCAACTTTTTCTTCATTTCAACTCCCGGTTCGGGATTTTGGTCTTCCGGCATAAAAATATCTTCCCTTAGAATATTCGCCTCGAATGTTGGAAAATATACGTAAAAGCAAAGAAATGAAATTATCATATTCAAATACCGATCATTAAATCGAAAACCGATGGTATGACTACCCTCGATTCAAACTACATGGATGAACCGATTTCACAAACTATACACACATCCATATACATAAAAGAAACTTGGACACATGAACTCGAACATGAAACTAAAATAGACTTTTAGATCAAACCGACACTTCAAGCCGGAACTAAGTCGGTAGAGAATAAAATGTGGGTACCTAGCCATCATATTCGCTTCGGGCTTTCCCACATAGTGCCTCTCAACATGTTGATTCCTCCATAATACTTTAACCGAAGCTACTTCGTTCCTTAGCCTTCGAACTCGACGAATTCCAAAGATTTCTACCTAACCTCTCATAACTAAGGCTGATTTTTATACCAACACTGTCCACCGGACAACTAGAGCCGGATCACCCAAACACTTCTTCAAGAGCGACACATGGAATAAAGGATGCAATGTATGCAATTTCTAAGGGCAACTCCAACTCATGATATGCTACCTTGCCAAAACATCTCACTATCCTAATATGGGTCGACATAACGAGACTAAATTTCCCTTATTTACGAACCTCATCACTCCTTCATGGGAGACACCTTCGTAATACCCAATCATCGACCTCAAATTATAATTCTCTTTCCACTCCAGTCAAGATAGGACTTTGACGACTCCTGCAGTTTTCAACCTATCCTTATCAACCGAACCTTCTCCATAGCCTTGTGAACCGACCTCGGTCCTATCATCACCACTTTTCCAACCTCAAACCATCCAATGGGCAACCTACACCTCCGGCCATAGAGAGCCTCGAATGGTTCCATCTGGATATCGGAATGATAGTTTGTTATTGTATGCAAACTCGATAAGAGGAAAATGCTCATGCCAACTATCTTTGAAGTCAATCACGATGCTCTCAACATGTCTTCGAGGTCTCACCTGTCTCGCTCCGCTTGACCATCCGTTTGCGGGTGAAATGTTGTGCCGAGCTTAACCCGTGTACCCAATCCTTTTTAAATGACTGAAAAACCTAGAGGTAAATTCGAGTACCTCACGAAATGATGGATAAGGGAACTCCATGCACCTGGACTAGCTCCCGAATATAATAATTTGGCATAATCCTCCACCGACCGTGGGTCTTAACCGGTAGAAAATGAGAAGCCTTTGTCAACCTATCTACTACCAAATGGAGTCATATAATCTACGAGTAATGGTGTGTGTAAACTTGTGATGAAGTCTATATTGATTTCTTCCCACTTCCAAGTAGGAATACTGATATCCTGAAGCACGCTCCCGACCTCTCGATGCTCAACCTTTACTTGCCGACGCCGGCACTTTGCTACAAATTCTGCGATGTTCTTTTTCATGCCATCCACCAATGTACTTCCTATAAGTCATGGCACATCTGTGGTTCCCGAATGGATAGAATACTCGGATCCACGGGCCTCGTGTAATATCCTGGCCTCAAATCATCAATATCCGAAATACATAAAGTAATTCTTGGTACTAAAACACACATTCCCCTTTAGAGAAGACTCTAGCCTCGATTCCCGAATGGTTTCCTTTAATCTCTACTAAAATCGATTCCTCATCTTGCCTAGCTTTCACACGCCAAATCAAGGACGATTCGATCTCGTTATGAACCACAAGACCGCCACTCCGGCCTAGTCAACCAACCTAACTTCCCAACCTTGCGAGCCGATGCACATCCTTCACCAACTCCTTCTTCTCATCCACATGGGAAACACTCTCCATAGAGAGTCTACTAAGTCCGTCCGCTACTATGTCAGTTTACTCCGATGGTAAAGGACACTCATTTGTAGTCCTTGAGTAAATTTCCAACCACCTCCTTGCCAAAGATCGAGTTCCTTATGTATGAACACGTATTGTAAGATCTTATGGTCCGTGAACACATCCATATGAACAGACAAATACTATCGCGTATCTTCAATGCAAACACCACTACGGTCAATTCAAGATCGCTGGCCTAGGAATTCTTCTCATGAACTTTCAACTATCTATGTGCATACGCTATAACCTTCCCATGTTGCATCAACACACACTCAAGTCCGATCTCAAGAATCACAATACAATTACTCTAACCCATCTGGCATTCTCCAAAAGAGAGTTAGCACCGGTGCCGAAGTAAGTCGAAGCCTTCAACTCTTGAAGCTCTTCTCACAAGCCTCCGACTCATTGGAATTTCACCTTCTTCTAGGTCAATTTGGTCAAAGGTGCCGTAATCGAGGAGAAACCTTCCACGAATCTTCTAGAGTAGCTAGCTAAACCCAAGGAGTTTCCGAATTTCTGAAGGATTTACTAGCCTGGGCCAATTCTTCACCGCTTCTATTTTCCTAGAATCCATCTTTATGCTTTCGCCGATACCACATGGCCCAAAAATGCGATGGAGTTTAACCAAAACTCACACTTGCTGAATTTGGCATATAATTGGTGATCCTTGAGAATCTAAAGCACCATTCTCAAATGAATGGTATGTTTCCTCGCTTCGAGAATATATCAGATGCCATCAATAACCACAATCATGAACATATCTAGGAACGATTTGAACACCCTATTCATCAAGTCCATAAAAAGCTACGCTGCGAGCATTTGCTAGTCCAAAATACATAACTACAAACTCAATGGACATACCACGTCCCCGAAGGCCGTCTTTCTGGATGTCACTTTCCCGAATCGAGCCGATGATATCCTGGATTCGAGTTCTATCTTTGAGAAATACTGCACTCAAGCTAGTCAAATAAATCATCAACTCGGGCGAGGATACCTTTCTCACTGCGACCTTTTTTCAATCAAGCAATAATCAATACACATTCAAGAAACCATCTTCTTCCTGACAAAGAGAATCGGTGCACCCCATGGGGACATTACTCTGCCTAATGAAACCCTTATCTAACAGATCCTTCAATCAAGCTCTTTCAATCCCTTTAGCTCTACTGAGCAATTATGTGTGAGGAATAGATATAGGCTGCGTTTCGATAAGGTCAATACTAAAGTCGATCTCCCGCTCTGGAGGGATTCCCAGTAAATCATCCGAAAAGACCTTCCGATACTCATGTACTACCGTGGAACCTGATCGGGGATAGCCTGGTGGGTCTCGACGGCCGCATCCTTAACCCTAACTGTGAGCGGTACACACAACCTTTAGAATCATCTTTCTGGCTTAAGGTAGGAGATGAAACGACCTACAGCGCTAGCTTTCTGACTACCCTTCCATTCTAGGACTGCTCACCCGGAATCAATTCTACCGCCCGGTTCTACAATTAATCGAAGCATAATATGCAAATAGCCAATCCATTTCGAGAATAACATGAAAATTGGTCATGGCTAACTCTATTAAATCTATCGAGGTGACTTTCTAAAGAACTCTGACGGCAACCTCTATACACCCGTCTAGCTATAATCGAGTCATCATCGGAGTAGAACCGAGAAGGGTTCTCTCGGCAAGACTTCTGATCGACTGCTACACGGGCTACATAAGGTGTCACAAAAGACAAGCGTATCTCCCCGATCTAACAAGGCATGTTACTAAGCATATAAAACTCGCACATACCGCTGGATCACATCCGGGAGACCTCCGCTCCCGGTGGGACGCATAATCTATTCTCGCGCCGATTCCACCTATTCTAGTGGATGCCCCTCATGTGCCGAGCTACACGGTGGGGCTTCCGTGAACTAGAAGCCGGGCCTCGCTCCCATCACGATCCTCGCCTCCCGGGAAATTTCCGAGTATATGTCCGACTTCCCACACCCGAAACAAGCACCCGTACCGCTAAACACCGACCCGTGACCCCGTTCACACCTCGCGAAACTGAATGCTAGGAATCTGTGGGCCCGGGTTCTCTAACCCTAGAAAGCCGATGTCGCCTCTAATCGTGCCTCTGCCCGATGGCACACTAATGCCGAAGATGCCGGGGCCGATGATTTCTCGTGGATCTGCCATCTGGGTGTCTACCACTCCGATTTCTGACTGCGGAGAATACGCGTGACTATCGCCTCCTAGTTCTCTTGGCCTTCCTCTCTCATACGCACTACCTCTCTATCTTCTGGCGTACAAGACCATCCAGGGAAATCTATAGACCCCGATGGAGCATAGCGGTCTCACAATTCTTGTCCAAATAGCCCGCTACCCATGAACGAACTCCGGCCACCCGCGCCCGATTGGCCACTAACTCGTGTCGTACTTTGATAGCGGTAGTGAACTCGGGCATACTCGCACCGTCATTCTTCCTGCTTCTGTATCTACGAACTCACCAGTTTTCAACTCCTCATCTCACTGTGGGAAGAAATCCAATCTAAGAATACAATATGGAACTCTTCCCAAGTGACCAAGCTCAAGCTCCGACGCCCTACTATCCTTCCACAGAAACCAGACATGACACTTTCAACTAGCACGATGCCAACTCCACGCACTCCACTCCATTCACCCCTCATTTGGAAGTGTCTTCACAATCTCATCTAGGAACTCCTGGGGGTCCTCATCCACTTTTGACCCGAGGAACTATCAAAGATTCATTCTCCGCAAGTCTCGACTCGAGCCGCCGCCGCATTACCATTTTCATGGAACATGCGCAACCCGCCCGCCGATTGACTCCGAGTGGTCAAGGCTCCGCAAGAGCATGGATAGAGGCCTGCAACTCACGCATGGGCAACTGGGCTCCGTGCTCGGTGCTCTAACCGCGGTCGCCTGGCCATTTCCATTGCCATCCGTGGGTTTTCTCTCCATTCCCATTCCTTCTACTATTCATTCTTCTGAAAACACGATTCTCAAGTAATCTCGAATAGCACAAATTAGAAGGATAAAGGAGACATTTTATCGCACGACATACCGTGGAAAGAAGGGAATATTTCCTAAACGCTTCGTAGCCTTCTTTGTCATAAGGCGCGCACTTCACACCCATGAAAAAACTCCACTTAACACGACTTTCGCATACCCTAAAGACACTTCAAACCTATCGTTTCCGATACCAAGTTTGTCATGACCCGAATGGTGCACGGATCCCAACACCTGACAAGGAGCCCCGAGAGACCCCAAGTTGATCCACGGCATAAGAATACATCTAACTCAAATAAAAAACTCAATAATCAACAATATAATCATAACGGAAGTCTAAACTTAAACATAACAACAGAATACATAACTAAAGTTGATTACATACATATGTCCGAAAAGCCTCTAAACATGACGAGTTGATGGGATAAGATCTCAACTAACTCAACAAGTTGAAGCCGGAAATACACGAATAAAATCAAAATAGTCTAACCCTGAGATGAGGACTCACCAATAACGCAAAGGCTAAATCTCATAAAAATGAGGAATGGGCCAACCTAAGAGTCACTGCGATCATGAGATGATAAAATATAGAGTAATGCTACAAGACGTGTAATGTACCGAAAGGTATGGCAAAATCATAAAGTAAGTAAAATTAGTTAAAGACACGATAACGTAAACATAATAATAAGAATCTCGAGAGTAGGGCTTCGTATGCATTCTTTCGAAATCATGATCTCATCATAACATAAACATATCATCTTAACATATCATAACATAATCGAGCTGACTCAAAGTTGAAATATGATATTTATAAGTAAAGATGAACATCGAGTCAAACCTACTTTTACAACATGCATACATATGTAAATTCGCGAGTAATGAACATGCATAACTGGAATTAGGAATAATGAGAACGCATCTTTAACCAATGCGAACATGCAGAGCTGATGTGGTCCAGAATCTGCCACATTGAGTGGAAGAAGCATCAGCATTTTTGATGGCTAAAGGATTTGTTACATTATATCTATATAGCTTTACTAGTTAGGAGGAGGAATGCGAGGTCCTAAACTGTAATGTAATAAAACTAGCTGCATGTAATGGAAAGGCAATGCAGATCGACTTTGACCTTGCGGTGCTAGACACTTAATTCAGTATGTATGCCGCACTTACAAAAAACATCGCCTACAATCAAATAAAATACATCTAAAGTGGAAGTCAAGGCACAAGAGAAGTTAATCAACATGCACCACATAAAAGATATTAAAATTCATTTGTTTTATAAAGATGTGATGGTATTTAATCATAACATACCACAAGTTGAAAATATAATTGAAAGTCTCGCCCAAAACTATATGGGTAAGGTTAATTCAAAAAATCATCAATCATACTTAAACATGTGGGCATTGCCCAAGGCTTCATCATACTTTGAAATACTCATTCATATAAAAAACATGATTATAAATATGGGTATTCAAACATGCTTTTCATCATAATATATCATCATCATCATACATATCACAAATCTCATCTTTCATAAACTTCTCATCGATGGGTTTTTTAATTCGTAAAGCTAGAACATGATTTTTAATTGAAAACATTATAAAACTTGCCCATGCTTCATAATTCAATGGTAGAAACATAATTAAATCATACCCATATAAAGAATTAAGAACTTCATGCATCAAGCTAAAACTCCATAGATTAGTCATAGAACATTCATGATTTAGAAAGGGATTAGGCATGGGTATGAAAGAAATCACCCATTCATAACCCTACATACCAATGGTAATTGATTCTTACACTATTTTGAATTCCCAATAGGAAATTGAAGAGAAATTGATGAATGCTAGGCTTGATCACCTCTCTAATTTCCTTCTACCTGCTACGCATGAAGGAATAGCCTAAGATGAACTTAACCTCTTTAAAAATTCATTATTCATAACTCAAAAAGATGTAGTTTAGGCTTTAGGATAGGAATTACAAAAAGCTCTACTAAATTTGCAAATAATCGTCGTTGGTCCCAACGAGGGACCTAATGACTTCGGTTTGCTCAAGGTCACGACTCATGGAGTCGTCCGTGAAGTACACCGCTCTCAAGCTCCCCGATCATTACTTACAACTTAACGACTGCTCCATGTGACCACGACTCGTGGTCACCATCCGTGACCCCTACCGCCTGGCCTCGTATATATTTTTTTCCTTGATCACACTCACCCCACGAATCGTGACCGGCCACGAATCGTGGGGACTCCCGCCAAGTACATTGACTCTCTTCCTTTTCTTTCTTACTCCCCAACCCATGACTCGACCTAACGACTCGTAGCTCACTCACGAGTCGTGGTCACATCCATGAGATCCATATTTTCAAATTTCAAATTCATTCCCTAGGCCTCCCTTAATGAGTCACAAGTATCACGACTGTGGGATGCTTACATGAGCTCTCACAACTCGCCTGCGGCTTGGTGCCAAATTTCCTATTTTCTCTATTTAACCTCTCGAGTCTGATCTTTTAACTTCCGGGGCATAATACTAAATTGTAGTTGGGTATAACGCCGACGTGGGCTAAGTTTTACCATCATTCATTCAAGCAGCACTTAAATTATCTTTTTTTATCTTAATTATTTTCAATTCAAAAGTACAAACAAGTTGTTTTAAGAAAATGTCTCAGGACTAAAATGTATTCATGCGAGAGCATAAGTGTTGGGAGAATAGTTTTGTGCAGGCTTTTGTAAATTTTTTTAAATTTTATAATCTTTTCGCAAGAGATTTTATATTTACATATAGAGATTTTAAAAAAAGTCATTTTCTATTTATTTTGTAAAAGGTGATTAAGAAATCTTATTTTTTTTGTATGTGTCTTCACTTAAATTGAGATCATTCAAGAGACGATTTCAAATTATCAAGTTTAGAGGATAATTGTTTATATTATTTGTACTATAATGCATGACTATTCACTCAACATCGAATTTTCAAAGACACATTTTATTTTTAATATGGGTCCTATTATCCCCCTCTAATTTTTTTTTCATATTTCTTTGCACCCTTATGTGCCGACATGGAGTCACAAATTAAATAAGTTAGCCGCTGCCATATACAATGCCGCCATCTCGTATATTTTTTTTTTCTGTTTTTTTATTCTCATTCTATACCTTCTTTCTTTGTTTGTTTTTCTTTTTTCTATTATTTTATTTATTCTTTTTATTTTCTTGCCTTTTCTTTGATTTGATTTCAAATTTAATCTAATGCCTTGTATTTAAAATAAGTTAGTTTGAATGGATACCAAAAATATTTCAAAATTAAAATATATTAAGTTTATGACGGAAATTCTTTTTGATGGGAAATGACCAAAAAATTTCATCAAATGAATAATATGGTATAAAAATAAGTGTTACAAGTTACATGAAGGTCCTCTATAATTGTATTTTGATATTGGTGTTATTGAAATAAAATTGATATAAATTGTATCTAACAGTTTTCAATGAAAAAATACTTATATCGATACGTATTATTTATTTTAATGCATAAAATGGACAAAGTGAAAGTAAAAAATAAATGAAAGAAAAAAAGAAAATAAAAAAACTTAAAAAGTGAGAAGGGAAATAAATATTTCACAAATAAAGAAAGAAAAATTATTAAAAATATATAAGTTGTTATAAAATAATAAAACAAGAAATTTGAAGAGAAAGAAAGAAGAGAAAATCATTATTTCTCTTAGGATGAAATACAATGAGGGAGAATTCCTTTATTTATAGGGAAAACTAACTCTAATTTGGATATTCACTATATGACAAATACATATTAAAAGCTTATTTGATTAAAAAGCTTATCCAATGAATATCCAGAATATAATATATTTATAACACTCCCTTGGATGTCTATTACTGCATAATCAGTCTCGTTAAAATCTTACTTAAAAAACCTGAAAAATTCTAGTGAAGAAAAAAGAGTACACATCTAATAATACACATTTTGGTTGCCACATTAAAAACCTTTTATATAAGAAAACTCAAAGGGGACAAAATCTCGTAAGAGAAAAGAGTACACACATATAACTCCTCCTAATGAGAACATCCTTAAATCTTTGCATCTCAATCTTGTGCACAATTTTCTTGAAAGTTGCGCGCAGGAGATTTGGTGAATAAATCGTACCTACATTGTCACTTTTGAATCCAATCGTTGCATGTTGATATTGCTGCCCTTTCTCCGAGCCTACGCGGTATAGAAAAGTTTTGGTAAAATGTGTTTCGCTCTCTATCTCCTTTTATGAATTTTCCTTTAATTGTGTTATGCGTGTTGTATTATCTTCATATAAAATGGTGGCTACTTTATCACATTTCAAACCAAAATTTTCTCTAATGATGTATCATGGACTCGAATCACACACATTCTCGCTTGCTTCATGAATAGCTATTATCTCAAACATGATTTGATGAAGTGGCCACGAAGACTACTTTGTAGATTCAAGATATGATAGTACCTCCATATATGAACACGTAGTCGCTTGAGAAATCCAATCGCTATGACCGATAAATACTCCCCGCACGCATAGCCAACAAGATCGAGACCGCAATTGTTAGAATAAAATAAGCTCATATAGGTAGTCCCTTAGATAATGCATATGTGTTTGATCTCATTCTAATGCCTCCTAGTAGGAGCTGAACTATACCTTGCTAACAAATTACCGAAAAGACTATATCGTATTTTGTCGTGTTAGCAAGATACATTAGCGTATCAATCACACTAAGATATGGTACTCAGAACCAATAAAAAATTTCTCATTCTTTTGAGGTCGGAATGGATCCTTATTCACATCAAGTGATTGAACAACCATTGGAATACTTAATAAGACATGCTCCACTCATATAAAATCTTTTCAACACTTTTTTTGTATAGGCAAATTCGATTTAACAAGGATACCATTTGTCAAATGCTCAATTTGCAAACCAAAACATAATTTTATCTTTCTAAGATATTTTATCTTAAATTCCTTCTATAAATAATCAATTACCTCAAGCTTTATTGAAGTTTCAATAAGGTTTATGTCATTAACCTAAACAAGAAATATGACATACTCCAATATTATTTTCTTCATAAAACACACAGCAAATTTCATCATTTATTCTTAGATAAATACTACCAAGACTAAGTTAGACCACATGTCCGCATTGCTTCAAACCATACAATGATTGCAATCTAATCAATATATTTTTCGAGACTTTGAACGATATGCTTCAAGCATATTAAATCATTCAAAAATTTTCATGTATATCTCTTTATCCAAAGGATCCATATAACAAAGTCGTAACCACATCCATCAAATGCATTCAAGCCTCTCATAGACAAAGCTGAAACTAACAAGATAATGCAATATTATTGCATCCATAATCGGTGAGTATGTCTCTTCATCATCGATGCCAGGCTTTTGTAAAAATCCTTATGCAACAAGTAAGGCATTTATACTTTTTGTATTTTTTATTTTTCTCTATTTTTTTTTTCACAAAGACCCATTTATAGCCAACATGTTTAATACCATTATTTATTTAAGCTATAGATTCAAAACTTCACGCTTGCCAAGTGAATTTATCTTTAATTGAATTCGATTTCTGCCATTTTAGCTAATATTTTTTTTGTAAACATCGTGACGCATTGGAGTTTCAATATCCCTTACCATTCGAATTTGTTGCAACATTATATGCAAAGAAATAATCCACCACTATTCCCGATCGATTAAACCAAAGATCACTCTGAATTTATGCATAGTTCCTCATTTTTTGAGTCTCTGGCTCATTGATTTCTTCATGGATATCAAAATTGCTCAAATCTTGAACTTTCATATGTGGTTCCTTCGTAGTATCATCTGACTCATTTTTTTTAGAATTTTAATTTAGAACTCAATGGTCTACCACGCTAGACGTGTTTTGGACTCATTAGCTATGATACTAGTAGATGGTCATACAGGACATCAATTGAATCGGGACATTCTCTACATAACATGTGATTTTGTAATCTTTTTCAAATCAGAAATGTGTTTGACATTTAATTTGCAATTTTCTACAAAAAAGGAACAATCTTTGTACTTTTTCACAAATAGAAGCACGTGGATCAAGACGAGACAGTTGATGGATTTTTTCATAAAATTTTTCTTTTGATTTCACTATTTTCTCCCCTAATATTGTAAAACTCTGCCTCATTAAAAATCCACAATCAAAATTAAGCAAAGGAATATATTTTTGGCTAGTGTTTCAAGGTAACGAATAATGGAGGGCAATTCAAACCCAACATAAATTCCTAACCTTCTTTAAAGATCCATCTTGTGCAGCCGGATGGTTCCCATACACATATACAACATGATCCAAAAATTCTCGATGAGATATATTAGGCTCTTGACCCAAAATCAATTACAATGGAGAAATTTATACAATTTACTTCCGCATGAGAAGAACAAGTATTGCAAATTGTAGAATTGCATGACCGCAAACAAAAGTGGAAAACCTAGTTTTCATAAGCAATGGTCTTGCTATAAACTATAGACGTTTAATTAATGACTCGATAAGGCCATTTTGAGTGTGAAAATTAGCTATATGATGTTCAACATTTATCCCAATTGATAAAAATAAGAAGTTAAATGTTTAGGATGAAGAATCTGGAGCATTATTAAGAAAAATGGACTTAATTTGATAATTAGAAAACTCGTGTTCGTAATCATATTATTGTGCCACTTGCAAACGCCAAGTTGCGAGATTACAATAGTACACATGAGACCATCTATGAAGCATCTATTAGACCATAAAATAGCCCAAACGACCCACCAGTGGTGAGTAGGTCGGTCAATAACCCCATGTATATGTTTCAAAATGCGGTATTCCAATATCAACCTCTCGTTGATGATTACTTTAACAATTAACTTGTCTTTGATAACAAGCAAGATAAGAAAATTCATTATTTGGAAGTTAATCTTCGTGCTCTTTAAATTAACGCCCATTCAATTTTCTATAATTCATTTCATCATTATAGATTCAGGATGTCCTAAATTCGATCATGCTAAAGCATTTAAAGTGTTGGACCCAAGAAACTTCAAGCCATAAGCCGAGTGTGCTACAATTACACTAATCTTTGTCCAATATGTTTCGAAAATGTTGAAACTTCTTTATAAAATATTTCTGGCAAGAGACGTTCTTGGTAATACTAAGATATTCAAGATTCATCTTATCCATCATCTCAATATGATATTCATTTTGATCTGATATTTTTAAACTCAATAAAAAAATTGAGATTTTTGGAGAGAACATGACATTGTTTGTAATGAGTTTGGTTCCTTAGCCAAATTATGATAGCTCTTCCGGAGCCTTTAATCAAACTAGTACTATCGTAAATCATAATAACATTTATTTTACCTATAAGTAAGTGAGAAAAAAATATTTTTGTCTTTAAATATTGTGCATTGGCACAAACGCTAAACAAACGCCTTGTAATTGGATCTGAATCCAAACTTGCTTTGAGAATTATTCATGTCTACACATGAAATGGCTATACACAAAATAAAATAAATATATATCAAGTACTTGTGTACAACAAAAAATTGTAGAGTTTTATACTATTTTTTCACAGAAAATTTCAATAAAATAAATAAATGTGTTGTTTAAATTTAAAGTATCATGATCTAATACTAACAAAATAAATAAATGGTTGTTTAAATCCTAAATTACTTATGTAATTAGAAGATTTATCTGAATCCTACATCTATTATTAGATGGTTTTTTATATTGAGAGGGTGTGGTAGGGAGGATGATTACTTTGCATCCTCCCTCCCCCTCCCCTCCGTTCTTCAGTGAATAAGAAAAAACCTTTGACGCCTTGTAGTGCCATCGACACGGAATTGCCGTATGGTTATTTATTTTTTCACTTGCTAAGAATGTTGAATGATTAACAAATTTTAGTATCTAGCACATAACAATTACTAAATTGCTTTTTAAAATTTTATTGTTACCTAATTATATTATATTATAAGTGGGAACACTCTAAGTGAAAAGTTAAAATATTAATATGTCCTTAAAAGTTGAGTGACTATTTTGTCCTCTAAAAAAATTTGATTTTCAATTATAAATTTTCAAGTTATGTATTAGAAACACAAATTAGTTTGTTTCTTTCCATCTTTCAAAGTAATGAAATATTATTACAATCTTTTCACATTCTCAATTTATTTCTATGTAATTATCTAATCACTACATAAAATTAGTATCAATTTTTTCTTGCTTCTAACTCGACTCTAAAAGTTTCGCCATGCCGAGATTAATATGCCTGATGAAAAAAAAAAAAAAAAAGAGCATATCATGTTGTTGTCTTTTGTCTCCTCTAGAAGACATTTTTCTAGAAGGGTGCATTGAAACCATCGGCACACATTGAGATCCACTTTTATTTGGATTAGTCAAATTTTAAGCCAAAGCTTTGCCTTCAAGAACTTGGTTGTTATTTCGCTAGAGAAACATTACTTTTTTGTTTTTGTTTTGGTACTTCAAATTCAAGTACTCAATAAATTTCAATATAAGACCAGCAGCTAAAGGCGTTTGGCAAGTTTCTGGATGAGGTGTATCAAAACGTATCGATGCGTAAATAAAAGACGTATATGCATAAAGCATAAGCCCTGTAATTTTGGGCGTAAGTGCCGTGTAAAAGCGAAGTCCCAAGCGTAAAACTTAAGTTTCAGCGTTAAATTTGATTTTTTTAATGTAAAAGTATTTTTTATAAATAAAATTTTTTATTACTTGCGTAATGATATTTATACTTTATGCTATCAATGTCATATTGTGATCTTTTTCCTAGAATATATCAATAATAAAAAAAAACTCTCATAGAAAATGACACGCTATAAATAATTTTTTTTTTTATGATTATGCCTAAAAACGACAGTGGATGTAGATTATACCACGCCATGGTAAACTTTATCAATATTTTATATTTCTCATACAATATTGTCCTTATCCTTCTTTAAAATATATATAAACAATAATCAAGGTAAATATTAGTTGAGAGTAAAAAAACGAAGGTGACATCACGATGCAAGAATGCACGATTTTATTTTAAAGATTATCTTAGTTATTATCATTTTTTGTTGTTGTTATCTTTCAAATACTAATTATAATATTTTTTTTCTATATTATTGGGATTTGTTTGAATTTATTTGCGTAATTATTAAAATATTATTATTTTCTTATTTTCTTAGTTATAAATTAAAAATACATGATGATATACTAAGGACTACGAAACTTACGCCCAGAACCAGGCGTGACTTGCGCCTCGTCCCGTGCTACGTAAAACACCTTGTCTCGCGCCTCACTTTTAAAATAGTGTAAGACTATATTCTAATCTTTCGCAAGATATGGTCATTAATTAGTAATATTATATACTGGAAGTTGCTAGCAGAAAAATATCTCAGAACCAACGAGAGAGAAAATAAAGTCTATCATGTCCGTAGCGGTAAATCCGATATTGCGTGGCCATGATTTTCATTAAGAGAGAGGTTAAATATGAAGAATTAAACACATAAAAAATCAAATGAATTCAACATCTATATATAATAGAACAATTTTCATAAATAAAGTACTATATAGTAAAATAATTACAATAAAAAATAGCATGTTTTATCTTACTCATAAAGCAGTATTTTTTAAAAAATTGGAGCACAGATTAATGATAAACTTGAGTGTTGTATCAAAATTCAAACTCTTAGTTTTCTCCAAGTAATCTATTACTCAGTTAATATCTTATTAAACAAACTTGTGCATATTTAATGGGAGTAAATCTCTTCGTTTGATCTTATTTTTTTACCATATATAAAATTTTAAACAATTAATCCATATCGTATCAAAACTTCAAAAATCACAGCATTTTGTGCGGATTTTCTTTTTCTTCTGGGTGTATCATCGCTATGTAGTTTGGTAAAATTGATACTTATGCATGTATCAAAAACATTGAAAGATATCTTACGAGATGTTTATACGTATCACAAGTATCATTAGTAAACTCCAATTGTCATTTTTAAAATTGATACATACAATGCCTATAATGTGTTCAACGTGGAGGCATGACGTAAATAAATCAAACAGCCAGGTATCACCTCATTATCGACGGGATACATTTTAGTATTGAATCAATATGAAAACGATATTTTCAAGTAGTTGGTTGTATCTAAAAAAGAACAAAGGAGAAAAGACTAATATATTGTATCATTAATATGAAAAAGATATTTTTCAAGTAGTTATTGTATAAAAAAAAACTTGTCAAAGTACTCAAGACGAACAGCCGCAAATCTCTTCTCAGGCATTCGATCCCTTTGAAGTCCTTCAAAGCTCAACTCAACAAATTTCAAACGACTTTCTCTCCCTTTCAATTCAAATTGTGAAATGTATTGCCATGGTCAGAGAGAGAGAGAGAGAGAGAGAGAGAGAGAGAGAGAGAGATTTTGAGTAATCCATACGTATCAAAACTTCAAAAAATCTGGCGATTTCTCGCGGGGAGAATTTTCTTTTTCTTTTGATAGAGATAATCGAGAAAATCTTGACTGATTTGAAAGAGAAAAATTGACGCTTAATTTGGCGCTATAAATGAGAGAAATAAGGGAATAATAGGAAAAAGAACTCGTAAGTTGGAAAGCGAATATAGAAAAAATTGATAAAAGCTAATTTAATTATTTTCTGAAATTATTTTGCTATTTTTTGTAATTTTTAAATAAGTTTGCTAATATTATAAATAACTAGTTAAGTTTGCTTAGTTATGTAATTTTTTCTATATTATATATAATATTGAACGACCTTTTCATCAAAAAAGTTAAAAATTGAATTATCAAAATATCCATCAAATATTGACTTTTTACTTTTAAAATCTCAAGTTAAATTATTGATAGACTAAAATATCCTTACAATGTTGATGGACATTTATTCCCTTAAAATATTATATTAGTTCTTTTAAATTTTAAAAACTTTGCTATATTCAAATAACATGGAGAAGCCAAGGAGTTGTAAAAGTAATTTAATATAGGCCGAATTCATCAAATTGTATATGAATGGTCATTTCTTCATTAATGATGAATTAACAATTCTAAGAACATGTAGCATTAATTAACTAAATTGTATTAATTTCAAGTAATTAATTTCACGTTGAACTTAATCGTTGGTTTGAAAATTGACAAATAAGAAGCTCTATTGGTTTTTTCGAGGCTTCGCTCTTTAATATAAGTCCTTATTATCTTCCTTTAAATTTTGATCGAATTACATAACAACTGCATACAATTCTTATTTCGAAGGAATTAGTTGTTATGGAAGCTATGGCCATGATTCTCTCTTTTTTTTCTTCATATTTTTTATTTGTAAATGTGAATTGTGATTTCACTATATATAGTGTTTGTAAATATGAAAATTTAGCAATATACAATGGGGTCGCCTTGCAACAACTATTCATAGCCGGGGTAATCGGCCGTGGTGCTGCAGGAGGCCAATACCTCCATCTTCAAGGTTCAAGTCAAAACTAAACACATAATATAGATTATACCCATATTTCATTTAATGTAATAGTAACTGAGCATTATTCATTCTAGAAAGTTACAACTCTATATTATAACTCCAACATAACTTTGTTGATAAATTCAATATCCCATAAGAATTATATATTAAAGAGGGCTTAACTTACTATTACAATATAAATCACATCTCAATGCCAAACAAGTTGGAGATTGATAGTATGAATTCTAATTGTTCATGAATAATGAAGGTTAATTTGATGCGTGATTTGAGCTTTGGAATTTTTCACTTTTATATTAGGGTACACGTGCAATGCACGCTGCACAAGACAAGTGACACAATATGACTAGACTAACTACTACTTTACTAGTACTCATGATCTTTTTTCACTACTCCAATTTGGCAAAAATTAAATCAAACTACTCAATCTTCACAAAACCATCACCAATCAAGTGATCTTATCTCTCCTTCAAGATGCTTAAAGAAATCTGCTACATTCAAATGTGTGATGTCAACATGATTTTCTTATAAAAATTAACTTTAATTTTTCACTTTCTTCTTTTCGTGGATGCTTGATAAATTCAAACTAAGTAGTTTTAGAGTACGATTCATTGTCCTCTTCACCACATCGATAGTAGCCATTTAAGTCACTTGCTTCACGTTTCTCATCCGTCCCATTTTTCTTTTTCGTGGGTTATTTTTCTTTAGATGAAGACACGATCGGGAACACGATGAGCCATGACCATAATCACTACCACGACTACCACCACACCCACGCCCACTTCCGGGCCGTGAGCTGCGAACTTTTCTATGCCTAACATGATGGGTGTACACCTCATCCACTTCAGGAATAGTGTAGGTCTAGTATGTCGCATTTTCGTGATTATTAATTAACAAATCATTATTTTGTTCAACCACGAGAAGATGACAAATCGCCTCTAATACTTCTATGAAATTTTTTCTCTCAATATGCCGTTAAAGAGCACATCTGCTGTGTATGGAAAGTGGAGAACATCTTTTCCATCATGGGAACATATTATTACTAGGCTCTCTCGCATAGTTTCAACCGAGAAATAATTATGAACATGACAAGAGTTATACTCATGAACAGACTTATACCCTTGAAACCTCGATGCATTCAATCATATCGTGTCTGGTGGATGACTATCTTCAGGTGGTCATATCTTCTATTTCAAAAATAAGTGGATCCTTAACCGTGAGATATTCAATATTCAGAATTTTATCAAGACGATGACGTAAAAATACCATAGCTTTAGCACGACCTTGGTTTGATGTTTTATTTTTATTTTTAATAGCGTTTCCAAGACCCACGCATCCAAATGAATGCATCCAACACTATGAAAGGTTGTTCTTGCCTAAACATTGAAGGGCAACAAACTCAAGAATAAGAGATTACTATATTAAAAGAAAGAGAAAAAAATACCTTAGCTCTCAAATTTTGAGACTTCCGTAAGTCTCGTGCCGATAATGTTATAAAATAATAAAATAAAAAATTTAGAGAAAGAAAGAAGAGGGAATAATTATTTCTCTTGAGGGGACGATATACAATGAGGGAGAATCCTTTATTTATGGGAAAAGACTAACCCTAACTAAACATTCACTATAATACAAATACACATTAAAAAGCTTATCTGACTGCAGTAGCTCTTATCCAATCACAAGCTTATCCAAATTTCGCAAACTTAGCTATCGAATATCCATAATATAATATATTTATAACATAAGTTTTGATGTCAAGTATTCAATTAAAAAGGGATATGTGTCCTTATTGGTCGTATTTTTAATTTAATTTTCATCTCTCACTTACTTCAAAAGAGTGAGCACACTCTCTCGCTACCTTAGCACCGAAGGGTATATTTATTACACTTTAAATATAGTTTGGAATAATAGAGACTCGTAAATATAAAGCGTGTCAAAATTCAGTCATAGGTTGAAGAATACTTATATTATCCTTATAAATATATTTATCAAATTAACAATATAAAATTTTAGTTACATATTACACCAACAATATATAATAGGAAATAAATTGGAGAAAAAACATGTTATTGGTGAAATTGACCATGTTATACTATTATGGTCACAACGCAAAAAAAATTCTTATACCAAGTGTTTATAATAATGTGTAATAAAAATATTGTTATCACTAAATATCACTAGTTAAGCCGATAAATTTCACTAGTTAATGTCTATTCGACATTAATTTATCACTTGACTCTAATAAATTGAAGAAAGAATATGTTGTTCATGAAAATTGATCATGTTATACTATTATGGTTACAATGCGAAAAAAATCATTTATATATACCAAGTGGTTATATCAATTTAATGCATATATAACATATAAATATTGTTATCACTAAATCTCACTAGTTGATGAAGTTCATTAATAATGTACATTCTGTCATTAGTTTATTACTTGACTATAATAAATTGGAGTAATATAATTTGATGTTATATCGAATTTAATTAATTAATTTTTTCAGTCAAAATTTTTTTGATTAATTTTGAATAAGCTTTTGTGTATATTTCTATTAATGTGTAATTAAAATTAGTTAGAGAGATAGATTTTTAATTTCACCAATATTTAATTATCATCCGTACGAGATTTTGATTAATTCAGAACCTCATTGAAGAAATATTGAAATCAAAAGGTGATATTAGTTCAAAAAAAATTTAACTTTTTATATTTGGTTCAAAAAAATGTACATATAAATTCTGTAGTCATTAATACAGTAATACAGAGTGTTTAGTTTCTAACAAAAGAAATCTACACATATGTGTAAGTAATTAATATATGTGAACAAGGATAGACAACTTAAAAAAACATTATTCACCATAAAAATCTTACTGGGGGTGGGGCTGCGGGGGAGCTACAATATTTCTTGTGACGCCGGACGAGATCAATAACTTTTTGTTTAAATTTTATATTAATATTAAAAAAATTATGAAATATATATAAATATTTTAATTATAAATTTAGTAATTAAAAAATAAAAGTTTATTGATAGTTTAGAATTCATAACCTTCGAATACTAATGTCGCTTCCTATTACACTTAATTTGTTTATAATATTCTCCTGAGAAGGTAATTGGCATGTAAGGCAACTATTCATTATTAAACCATTTTAATCCAAAAATAAACAAATAATTAGGTTAATGCAACTAATCATGAATTCATGCCTTTTGGTTGGTTTGAAAGAGTTTATTTTTTATTTATTTATTTATTTTCGTTATATGCTTTAAAAAAGTGTTTTGGAGTAACAATAAAATTATCTCTATATAATTTATAAGTCACGAGTATGAAT
>JACEIK010001278.1:245770-261645 GCA_018107945.1 Datura stramonium
ATCCCATTAACAACATGCATAACCATTTCAAGTCCAACCAAAATAAACACATCAATCCTCAACACCAAAGCTGTCCCATAAACCCTAACCCATGGATCATCACATGAACTCATGGCTTCCTAGTACTGTTTCATGAGTCCTGACCTTAGAACATCTCTAAGGATTAGAAATAATACCTCATATAATGTTTTAGAAGAGTAACTTACCTCGGAGGAAAAAGTAGTGCTAAAGATTCCAAGTCTTAAACCCAAAAATCATCCTTCTTAGCTTCAAGAATCTTTTATCAAAAGAAATTTGTGATTGAACATGTTTGGAGGGATTAATCTTCCCCAAAAATATGAAGACCTAGAGAGAAAATAGAGTTTGAAGGGTTGGCTACCACATGGGTAATGTTTGGAATGATTTCCAACATAAAATATAAGATATATATAGAAGTGAGGTTAGGGAAGAGCTTGGCGCGTTGCGCCTGCTATAGTGCCACTCTGATCAATTTTTTTTGGTCTAATGTTTGATCCTAGGCACTACGTGCCTCTTATAGAGTCTATCTGACGAATTTTATTTTTCTGAAGCTTGGTCTCAGGCGCGGAGCACCCCTTATAGCGCCTACCTTGACAGTGCCTCAGGAAAGTGCTCATAACTTTTTACTTTAAACTTCCACTGATGCAAAGTCAGGTGAGTTGAAACGAAGATTCAAAGGGCTTCAATTTGATGTTGAATTACCCAAAAATAATTTGTAAATTGGGAGTTATGTTCATTTAAAATTGACCCTTATTCATAACTTCACATACTCTTCATTTTCCTCTTTGTACATGTTTCCCTTCTTATGTACGACCAACATTCGGCCCATACTTCCCATGTATGCTATGTAAGTGGATTCATAGGCAAGATTAGTATATCCCATGTGTCATATCTTATTTAAGGTGTTGAGTGCAATCCGTGCTCTTATCCACTCTTGGCGAAAGTCACAATAATCGACCCCTTTCAATTTCTAATCAACTCAAAACTTCCTTAACACATTGTAGCTCATGATTGACTCCTCCAAACACTTAGGATTCATCAATAAATTTTCAGGTCGATTTTACCCACATACATAAAATGGTTCAAATTTTAGTACGACGGGTGTTATAATATCTCCCCCGTGAGATCATTCGTCCTCAAATGATGGTTACGGGTTCTGACAGATTCTAACTCTGGAATTTTTTAATTTTTTTATTTACAGAATTTCCTTCGTAAATCATACTATCCAAACTTTCTCAAACCTATGTCAGCTAGCCAAAAATATATCATAGCCTCATAGGGCATACAATGGTGCATTAACATGAAATGACAAGTAGAAATCACACTAGGCCCTTATTGGCCTCTTAAATCATAAAAAAGGTAAACTTTCCCTAGAACTTACCTTTATCTTTATTCATTATCATAGGCATCATCATTGTAAGGAATTTCATAACGTACTTAGAAAGAAGTTGTAGGCACGAGTCATATGGGACATTTAACTACATATAGTTAAATGCCTAACTTCCATCCAATCACTACATATAACTATGCATCGTATCACTTGCATCATAAGGGTTCTCTGGAACATGTAACTATGCATCGTAAGGAGACATGCAATACTTCCATCCAATCACTACATATAGTTAATGCCTAACTTCCTTCACTTCCTGCATTCTTTAACTTTTAATGGAACAAGCATACCTATTATTGCTAACAAAGGGAATGTCTACCCTCTCCGGTCTACCATATATCAAATCATAAGTGAGAGTCATTAGAGGAATTGAGGATAAGCATGAACCTCATGAACTACGACCAGAGATCTAAATCTTGATCATAAGCATAGGGCATGAATAGAGTGTCACCTTTTAGAGTATAATCATTAGGAACAAATGGAATATCATTCAACACAATAAATCTCATCATAACACCATCATTTTGACTAGAACTCATTACTGATAGAACCATAGGTAAGAGTACTTTGTACACCAACCGTATGAGGTATGAATAGGGAATCACTTTGAGCATAAATAGGACATAGTTTCATGAAAAAGGAAAATTAACACCCTTGTTCTTAATTTAATAATGGGTTAAATTCCTCTGAACGAATGTACATCACTAGTACACCCTTCTCTTCCTTTAGGGTTCATATTATGGTGTTTCCATGGGCATCAAAATCATGAAAATAATTCGCGAGTACGTAGGCATAGACATGACATGAATATATAAAACATCAATAGAGTGTAATCTTGATAAGGTATTGGGATTTCATTAGAGCGAGGATAGTTCGTTCTCTTTACATTTCTTCTTGGAGTCCTTCACTATCAGGGATATGTGACATATTTGGGTACTTCGTGTACCATCTCCCTCTTAGTCTAGAAGTTGGCATTCTAAGTTTGTGGACCCCTCGTCTAATCAGAGTCCTAGATGATCATTTTATTATTCTTCCTTTACCTCATGCAAATCTTGCAGTAAGCATAGTTGGAAAACTTTTTATATGTTTATCGATGAAAGAAAAGTCTCCCTCACTGTGTTATAGTTGTATTGCTCAACACGGTAGTTGTATCAACACATATTCGCGGATGTCGCACCCCTCTTATGGAATACATTCATGGATACTATAAGTCAAGGTAGGTTCTCCTTCTCAGGTATCTCTTAACTTCCTCCCGCTCTCAGGCTATCACTACATAACTTAATACTCTTATTGTCTTCCTTATCCACTTACTTTATCACCTTAACCTTCTAGTTTCCTCATAGAAGTTTTACTCACATCACATCTTCAAATTTCTATCCATCTAATTTAGATGAGTTTAAAATTATAATAAGAGGCTTAACACGGTCCCTCTATTATCTTCTCACTTCAGCTCTTGGGAACACCGTAACAATACACCTAGCGTTTCTCCACCTTTCATGACTCAAGATTACTAATTAGGCGCACATGGAGTTTGGAAACTTAGTATCTCATGTAACGGTATACCTCATTAGGTCACACTATCTCCTTTCATAATTCTTAAGGTTTCATCTTTATCTAATGCCTTAGCCTCCATTCACTTATTCATCTAGAGCTCACGTATATCATGCTTAAACCTTCACAGACGTCATAAGTTCTTGCACTCTTAACTCAAACTTTCTAGATCCAATCTCAAAACTAGTCTTATCACCTTTATATTTTCATTCTTTCACCATGATGATCATTTAGATTTTCAGCATAATTTCTAGTATTAAAATGGGTAGCAACTTGAATCCTTTATTCCACATAGAAGTATAGTGGCCAAAGTGAAACCAACGAAACACTAGCCATTGAGAATCCATGACAAAATAGTTTATCCTGATTATTCGGCCCATCAAATTGTAGCCTCCAGTCACATATTGAGTATGCGCCAATCTCACTACCTCTTTGTCAGCATCTAAAGGCATAGTCATCCTATTGTTTACCTAAAAATTATACGACTCTAGTTGCATATTTCAGTCGATCATCATTTCCACTTTTTGGCTACTACATTCATGACTTAATATCTTGGCTCTAGCACTTATTCTATTACTTATGACTCATATCATCTCATATTATATCATCCCTCGAATGATGACTTTAACCAAGCCTTGAGACACATACTTTCCCTTAGAGGGTATTATCCATGTCAAAATTTCACTACGGATTTGAATGCACATCTTACTTTAGGCTAAAACGCACGATTCATCTAAACCAGAGTATATCCCTTGAAATCATAGATTTCAATGCTCTAATGGACTTACCATAAGCCCTTGTACAATCTTTTACACCTTTGATTACTCTATCTGAAAGCATCATATAGACAAGAACTTTGACTTTATTACTTTTATCACTTCGAAGGTGAGGCGCAATCGGCGGAACTGGAGTAACAAGAATTAGAATCAGTTTCCAATGATATAGCTCTGTTGCATGATCTAGAGTAAGAAAGAATAAGAAACTTTTCCTAAATGTCTAGATTCCATCGTTTTATATATGTCGAGCTCTCACAATGATAAACAAGACTCTACTGACACGACTTCATAGACTCTCTAGGACACTTGAATCTAGTGCTATGATATCAAGTTTGTCACCCTCCAACTCAAGGCTTGGGCGTGGATGGCACCCGGTGCCATTTATTGTCACAATCTGAACGTAGACCCGGATCGAGACATGGGACAAGAAACCCCGAGAGGCCCCAAGTCGGCCTATGGAATGAACATAATGTCTATACTCAACATCATAAAGCGAAAAATCAACATAATTAACATAGCGGAAGTCTGCATATGTATGTATCAAGCTAAAATTGAATCAACAACGACAAGCTGATTTCTAAATAACGTCTTAAAAGCCTTTAACATAACTGATGAGCTGATGGGACAGCACCCCCAACTAGCTCGACAAAGTATGAAACTAAAAGGAACATAACAAACTATAAATGACTGAACGTCCTCGAAGGATGAGGATTCACCAACACTAGCTGGCAGGTCAGAGGGGGAAACATGGGCTAATAATGCGGTTGAGACTTATCCCTCGGACCTGTATCATGAAACAATACATCATAGAGTATGCGATTAGTACTTTGAATGTACTGAGTATGCAAGGTAAGTAAAAACAGACAGCTAAAATACATAAGAGTAGGACAATATGATCATAACATAAATATCATAATGTAAATATAAGGCTCAAGGATTTTAAAACATTCATAAATTAATCATAATCATAATCATAGGAGAAAAGCTTCATTAAACATGACTTGAGCCAAAGTAACATAAACTTAACCATGCATAAATTATAAGAAATAATGGGAGGACTCGTCATAACCGACACCATCATGATAGAGCCTTACATGATGCGCCAACTATCTTGCTCAAGTGGGCAGAGCCGTCCCAGGCTTGCCAGGCAAGGGACGTGCATTATGTGATATCACGAAGAGGGGATCCATTAACATTTGAATATACATAAATCTATGGTGGCACGTAGTTCTGAGATACCAACGCAGACCTTTGAACACCGGGCTACTCGGTGCTATACACTGCTCCCAAAAATATGCACATGAGGGCTCATATCGTAATCGTAAATCATTCATAAAGTACATGGCCAATTATAACATAACATACTTGATAATACTTGAAGTACATGATTTTCCACGAATAAGTACCCATAAGTTGGCCAAGAGTCATTTATCCATAAATCATGAAATCTGTGCTTACTTGTAAAACATTGATATACTTACTATTCATAAATTCATGATGAGAATTTGAGATAATTCACATCATAAATCATAAATCGTAATGGGATAAAGAAAATCAAGATCATAATGAAATCATAACTTGACTTTTCATGAAATATACATAATTGGGCATAATTAAATGGAAATTCAAATCTATAAATTTATAATTAAAATAGTTATAAAATCTGCCCATAAATCATAAAACATGATGTGATACATGAAGGGAATCGACCATAGATAGATCATAGAGAAATTCACAAGAATTGGGATAAACCCATAGATCAAGAAACTTGGATTTAGAATTGAAATTCATAGAAGTTGAGAAGAAACTAGGGCATGGGAATGAAAGGAACTCCCATTCATAGCCTCACATACCTGGGTAATAGAATTCACACTCCTACTTGAAAACCCAAAGGGAATTGGAGAGAATTTTGATGAAATTCCTCAAACTTGATCTTCAACGAAGGCTCTAGGTTGCATGCATGGAGTGGGGATTCTTAGAATAGGTTTATCCCCCTTAAAACCCTGCTAACTAAGCTTAAAATGATGTAGTTTGAGACCCTAGGACTTAGGAATGATGAAAATACCCTTAATAAAAAACCTGGAAAGTCTGCACTGCCAGTAACCACGACAGATCCAACGGATCATTACAAGCTCCCGTGAATCATCGTTCCTCTCGTTGTCTCATCCCTGATTCTGGTCTCAGGTCTCCTACCACAATCGGATAGGCGAAGTCGTTACAAGCTCCAACGACTCGTTGCTGCCAGTCGTCATCACCATTGCCCCTATCTCGGGATTCCTCCCAACAGACACTTACAACGACTCGTTGCTCCCAATAAAAAGTCGTTCCACGACTCATTGCTCCCAACAACAAGTCGTTCCACGACTCATGCCAGCCTTCATTGCCCAAGACCATCCTTCTAACGCTCCTTCCAATGATTAGTTACTTCAACCAATAGGTCGTCCTAAGACCCGTTACTTCCCAGCCTACTCTGTAGATTCTCACCACGAGCACCTCCAATGGGTTGTTAATCACACCAACGACCCGTACAGTGAGTCGTTCTGAGTAAAATTTTCAGATTTCCTACTACTTTTCATTTTAAATTCCGAGTCTAGTTCTTAGCACTTTCGGGGTATTACATTTATGGTCCGAGCGAACCACATAACATAGTGTACATCATGAGCATTTATCTAACATAAAAGGAATAATAATACATCATAAAATCGTTGAAACTTCTGTTTTAAAGTAAAAATCATAGTTGTAAGATTGACACTTTTCGTAAGAGGATTCGTGGAACTCATAGAAAGATCAAGGATCATCGACATATATAGGAACTCATGGAGTAATCAAGAATTATCATAGAACATTCATAGGAACTTATAGAGTTTTGAAATAATTCATCATAGACATAACATTCTTGTTCTTAATCCTAACAACTCATGAAGAAGGAGAATTTCATAAGTAAATCCTTAAAGGAATCATCAAACTCTGATTTTAAAGGATATTCATATCGTGCATGCTTTCATAATTTCGTGTAGAAAATCATTAAATTCTTGGAAAGGAGGTATCACAGAGGATGAGTAATATCATAGTGAAGTCTTGGATTTCATTAAAAATCAATGATATCAAGGAATAAGTTTTTCATCATAACTCTAACCCATATATGGAGAAAAAGCTCATAGACATGAATAACGTAACGTATAGAAGAATAACGAGGTTCCCTCATGTAGAGATATCCTTACATACCTTATCCTTGGCCCATAATAATCACCGCGAAGCAACAATCTTTTATAACGTCAATCTACAAGAATTATATGGACAAGAACTACAATCATACCTTAACAGTGATTCAAGTCATAGAGGCATTTCATCGAAAACTTGGAGGACATAAAATATTCGAGCCTCCTATGGGTGGGAAGTACTAACACCCGCCTTTGTAAAACCCATTAACAACATGTATAACCGTTTCAAGTCAAAACAACCACATCCATCTTCAACACCAAAACTGTTCCATAAACCCTAACCCATGGGTCATCACATGAACTCATTACTTCCTAGCACATAAGGTTTTAGAAGAGTTACTTACCTTGGAGGAAAAAGTAGTGCTAAAGATTCCAAGTCTTGAACAAAAAAGTCGTCCTTCTTAGCTTCAAGAATCTTTTCCCAAGAGGAATTTGTGATTGAACATGTTTGGTGGCTTAATATTCTTTAAGAATATGAAGACTTAGAGAGAAAATAGAGTTTGGAGGGCTGACTGGCGCATGAGTAATGTTTGGAATGATTTCCTATGCAAAACATAAGATATATATAAAAGTGAGGTCAAGGAAGAGCCTGGTGCGCCGCGCTTGGTACAACCCCATCTTGATGAATTTTTTCATCTAAAGTTTGGTCCCAGGTGCTGGGTGCTTCTTATTGCGCCTATCTGATGAATTTTATTCGTCTGAAGTTTGTTTTCGGGCGTGGAACGCCCCTTATAGCACCTATCTTGACAGTACCTCAAATGCCTATAACTTTTTACTCCGAATTCTAATTGACGCAAGGTTGAATGGGTTGGAAAAAAGACTCAAAAGGGTTTCATTTTTTGATGGGTTGAATCACCTAAATATACTTCATAAATTGGGAGTTATGATCATTTAAAGTTGACCCTTATCCATAAACTTCACATACTCTTCACTCTTCTCTTTGTACATATTTTCCTTCTCACATACGGCCAATATTCGGCCCGTACTTCCCATGTAATTTTATGTATGTTGCCTCATGGGTCGGAATAGTATTTCTCAAGTCTCATATCTCATTTATGGTCCGTGCTCTTACCTACTCTTGGCGAGAGTCACAACAATCTTTCTTAACATATTATAGTTCATGATTGACTCCTCCAAACACTTAAGATTCATTAAAAAAAATTCGGTTCAATTTTACCCACATACACAAGATGCTTCAAATCTTAGTACGACGGTACGAGGTGTTACATCTTAATTCTAGAATAATTAATGTTAAGGGTAAAGTTGAAAAAAATAATTCTTTGTTGATATTTTAAATTTAAAAGAATTTTAAAACAACTATTGTTATTAAATATGATAACTAAAAAGGACCGGAGGGAGTACTAATTAACAATACTCATTAGGATAGAAGATGATAAAACATTGCATAAAATGTTTTGAACTGTGATTAAAATAAATGTTGATATAATATCTAGAAAAGTACTGTAAGAATCCCCAACTGGTTGCTTTAGAGAATTTGCTTATTAAGCTTATCAGAAGATTCAAAGAAGTTTCTGAGATAGAAACACCATTTATTTGGTGCAAATTTCGAATATCTTCTTAAGAATAATAACATCACATAGGCAAATATAAGAATTTTGAAGAGAATATTCTTCTGACCTATTTATAAAAATTTCAAGTAAATCCTACACGTATTTACTTCTCCACAACCAAATCAAATACTAAGTGATCAAGCTTCTTTCAACATTAATATGATTAATTTTGAATTCCTGCACTTTCATTTCATCTTTCATCATTGAGAAAAGTTCTATCCCCCTTTGTTAGCCTTCTTCATTAATTTTTTTCTTATATCAATCAATTAAACTACGAGATATAGATACAACTTTCTATCCCCCTCGATTAGTATTGTACTTCATTAGTTTCTTATATCAATCAATTATATCATGAGACATAGATATAATTTTAAATCAATTGATAAACAGATTATAAGTTGTTCTAAAGAACAAATCAACTATCCAATAAAATTTGTAAGACAAATAGAAAGAGGGATAAAATTAGAATTTTCTATTGGTCATTAAGCGTAAAAGTTATATGTGATAAAATTAAAGTTCAAATAATTGTGTTAAAGTGAAATCCAACCATTATGATTGATGGGTAACTAAGTTTACAAAATTGGTGTTTGAGAAATGTAACTTTTGCATCTAAAGATAACTTCATCAACTTATGCACAGAATGTTCAAATAATTATTACATAAGCAAATTCAGAAAAAAACTATAAAAAATACCTTGATAAGGGTAGTGAAAAATAGTGGAGAGGACAATATTTGAAATAGAAAAGATTTGAACTCCTAAACCTATTGGAAAAATTAAATTAGAAGCAAGAGAAAGTCGAAACATAATGTTCCTTACAAACTTGGAAAAGGATCAGAGTCTGCCATCTCGTAGTCTGATGAAGTGACCTAAATTTCATCGTGAAAGTAGTTTAGTATCTCATATTAATATCATTATTATTTTAGTAAGGAAGATTAGTATATAAATAGAAGTGCAATTAAACTTACACTATCACTTCAATTAAAGCTAGATGGTAGAAGTCTTCTTCATGTATTAGAAAAATAATATAAGTAATAAGAGACAAAACTTCTTTCACCTTGTCACACGCTTTCTCATGCCACCTAAACAAAAATTTAACATCATCTCTGCTGAAATAAAATCTCTAGCTTATAACTATGGCTAAAATCATTGTAATGGTAAATGATTGATTTACTACTCTGAAACAAACGAGCAACATGAACAATTACAAGACTTACTTAGCAGGAAGCACAAATTTAATGCAGATTCAATGCTATGGATGATGAAACACATAAAAGCTTTGGGAAAAACTAAGAATACCACAAGAAAGTCGAGCTGAGAATTTACTTTTACAAAATGCTTACGACCAGAACAAGTACCCTGAAAGGATTTGGAGAGATACCCATACTATTTGAAGTTCGCGAAATTTTCTAGTTAGTGTTTCATGTTTGTTGGTTCTTCATCATACATTAATTTTGCTACTATATGTTATACTTTTTTTCTACATATAGTATTTTGTGAGACGCTATAAGATACCGTAAAATCTTAGTTAACTATTCATGTTTCAAAATGATAAGAGACAGATATACAAATATTATCCCATTCACTTTTTATGTTCACTAGACAGATGATTTGGTAGATCAAAGATATCTCAGTCACCTTTAATACTGTAACTTTTCTTTTTCCTTGCATCTAGTTTTTTTCTTACAAGAGTATTTAATGTTATTGTTCATCAAATTTCTTTCTGTTCAGCCTTTTTTAAAACATTATTGAGCATACGAGCAGAGCTAAAATAATAACAAATCAAAAATTTATGTGAGAATAATTAATTCCAATATGAGTACCAAAACAAATAACTGACTTGCAAAGTCACCAAAAAGAGGGGTGTGAAAGATTCAATTGAGCGAAAAAGAAGAGTGTAGCTCTGTAAGAGGATAGAAAGCAAAATATTACTAATTCTATAACCACTCTAACGTTGCTTGCGATGTAAAATAATAATTAATCTTTTTATATATCAGAGAAAAAGAGAGAGATGACTCTACATTAATTTGTGTAGCATCATATAGTCCATAGAATTTGCTGACATAAATGTACCTAGAGTGATTGTTATTGTGATGTAATGACAAAGATAAAACACAAAAATTCAGCAAATATCCAAAAATTTGCTTTATATCCAAATTGAAAAGTATGAAGAAAATATTGGAAGGCTGCAGGTTAATAGAAGAAGATACAAGGAAGCAATCAAAATGATGATAGACTCCCATAAAATAAGATGAAAAGTTTACATTGTTAGAAACTAATCAATGTCTTGTGATGTAACACAACTGCATGGGAAATGAAAAGAATCCTTGGGGTTTTGTTTCCAGATTAGCTAACTTCGGAGAGAAGCTCACAAAATAATACTTTGACGATTAAAGAATATTCTTCACATCATTTGAAATTTTCGTACAATAAAAATTATTGGTCAACTTATTTTTATTATTCATACTACAATATTACTATTTTCTCTTCCAAAGACAAATTGATAATAGGTCACAAATATTCCAAAGAGCAAGTTGCAAACTAATACGATGGTAGAACCTTTGAAAGTTGGGAAAGAAATTAACAAACAGTTACATAATGTAGTAACTAATGCCAGTTATTTTCTTCTAAAATAAGTCCCTTTTTGAAAAGACACTTCAATCACTTTGGACATACATGACACTGAACTTTATGCCATAAAATTAATGCTATCTTATAAATCTAATTCACTTCTAAGAAAATAAATATACATTCACAAGCAAATAAAGATAGCATCATAACTAAACCGATGGAGCTATGGAAAGACATCATTTCAATGTAAGATTTACTCTCTCTCTCTCTCCTTTTTATATTTAAAACTCAAAAAGTATTTGAATTAAATTTTAAACTTTCTGAATATTCAAACTGATATCTAACATATGTGTAACTTACTAACTTCCACAAGAGACCTAGATTAATAGGATTAAACTTTTATTTTATTTTTTATAAGGAACATGATTAGATTTATTAAGATTTGTAGAACTAAAAATATTCACCCAACAATGATTATAATGCTCAAAAAGTTTTACTTTTTAGTATTTTTAGAAAAGGAGCAAACAGGAAAATATGGATTTTCCCTAAAACATTCAATAATTTTTTTTATGAGGAAAACTTTCAATAAGAATTTGCTGATGAAGGAATCATATGGAGACAATTAAAAAAAATAAATAAATGTGTTACTATATTTTCTGCTAATTTTGTTTTTATGGCTCTTGAAAGAAAGCATTTACAATAATTACTATAGCATGTTTCCCTATAACACGCGTTTAGTCCAGCCTTTCCACTGTCAGATCAATCCAACACAATAATTTATATGTTAGGGAAAGGACAATCACAAATCATTCAAACAAACATCAATAAGAAATAAAAGCCACAATAAATGTATCATAATGAAGCAAAGAAGGAAGAGATCCAAGATAAGTTACAGCTAAAGAGGTTTCTTTTTCTTTGTATGTCAACATAGAGACTTTGCAAATTTTTACGGTATCATAGTTTAATATTGTCAAATAATTATCACTATCAAAAATCATAAGGCTGAAAGAATGGTCCTTGCATAAACACCTCATTACATTGATTAGATTCCAATATCAATTTGAGCAGTAACCTGTAAATTTAAAAATGATCATTGAAAGGATGGGAAGTTGCACTTTGATGCGTGCATAGAAAAAAAATTCTGAAGATGATTACCTTCAAATTAAAAAAGAGTCTCTCAAAATTTATTGTAAAAGATGAAAACATATGTGCAAATGATTAGGGATATAATCAAAAAAATCCTAGCGTCAAGATTTTTGAAGTGAAATTTGTATTCCGAATTTGGAATTTTCCCATCTCAAAGTTGAGATCCCCAATAGAACTGCGAAATAATAGATGAAAAACATCAATGATCGTAATTATGGCAAAATACATTCACAGTTCAAAATATTGAGTCTCTATCTTCGATGTACATACATAATTTCAATAAAATTATAAGAATGTGTAGAAGAATAAAAATGCAATAAACAAGGTCTCTTAGGACATTATCAAACACTTTATGAACTGATTGGAACTATTCTTTGATGTTTTCTATAGATTAATTTACCATCACTTGTGACCGTATTTACTATGAACACTGTAACACCCCGAAACACTCCTAGATCAGACCCATACCTTGCAAGAAAAATCTAGAAGAAAATCAAAAAATTTGTCTTAGAAAGACTGAGACAACAAGTCGTGGTCAGCCTAGTGTGGTCCTTTGGGAACCAACGGGACAAGGAACGACCCGTTGTGAGAAAGAACGAGTCATCCTATCACTCGTTGGTCCCCAATTCAACAGTCCTCTTTCATGACCCCATGACTCAACCAACGATTCATCGTCAGAAATAATGACTCGTGGTGTGCGTCATTGGTCAGAACCCAAAAACCCCTTTCAGCGATGACAAGTGGAAACAACGACCTGTTGTGTCCCACAACGAGTCGTTGTGACCACCCATGGGGTCAAGCTCAGAAATCCAAGACTTTTTCCAGTGAAGGTAACGACTGGACACAACGACCCGTTGGGTCCACCAACGAGTCGTTGTGTCACCCGTTGTCAAGCCTTCCAGGTTTCCCCATCCAGTGACCACGGGAGGAACCAATGACCCATTGGTTCATCTGACCAGTAATGGTATCCACCATTTCCAAATCCAGTGAACCAAGGAACTGGACAGTAGGACCAACGACTCGTCTCAACGAGTTGTGGTCTCAACCAACGACTCGTTGAGTGACCCGTTGGTTCCCTGTTGGTCAATTTTCAAATTTTTATTTCAGGGATATTTTTGTAATTTCTCACCTATTTAGTCCCTAAACTATTTCATTTTAGGTATAATTTCAGAGAATTTATAGGGATAAAATGGTTTTCCCCCTCATTCCCCACTTAGACTCTCAGAATATCGATCATAGAAACCCAAGTCATTCCTTTCAAGCAAGACTAGGACTCCTTGCCAGTTGCATAAGCTCAAGTCTTTTTCTCCAGGGACTTCTTATCCAAGTATGTGGGAATTCAACAAGAAAATAATTCTTTCCTTGTGTACCAAAATCTTCTCTATTTTTCTCTATCAGTTACAGCCCCGTGGATTCGAAATGTAGAAAATTGTCAGACCATTTTCTTTAAGATTTCAAGTGAAATATTTCTCATGATTTTAAATGCTTTATTATTCTCTATTTCTAGAAATTTGTGAAATTTGTATCTAGTGGAATGATTTGGCCGTAGTTCTCAGTTCAGTAAGATTTAGAATATTGCGTGTTGGACTAGTTTTCCCTATAGCTTGATTCTATCAATTTTGAGATCCCCATATTGTTAGTGTATGTGGAAATTTCAGTCAGATGCATGTTAGTCCAGTCTCAGTCAGATTATTAAACTCAGTGTTGTCCAGAAATATCAACTGATCAGTTTGACTACAGTTAATTCTTGAGGTGTTAGTAGTGCCTCCCAGTTATCAGTATTAGACTCAGTTATCAGATTTTAGTGGTTCTTTAGATAGTTATGAACTTCTAGATAAGCAGCTCTGACCAATCTTAGAACCCTAGATTCAGATTACAGTTTGTTCTTTAGACGGTTACGATGCTTGCAGATAAGTAGCTCTGACCAGTCTTAGAATACCAGTTACAGAATTCGGTCCGATAAGACTCTCAGATTACTTCCAGATAGGTATTCCTGAATTAGTTTTGGGTCCCAGTTTTGAGCTATCAGCTTAGTAGTCAATCTAGGACTATCTAGTGAGTAGAACTTAGCACCGAATGGACCGGGTTTCTGGTGCACCCAGGTTCCCAGAACTACATTGCCACAGTAGGTTATTTTTTTATTAACCTTATGGCCCCAGACTTGTGATCACCCAGTTCATGCCTTTATACCCTGGAAAGGTATATTGGATCCTACCGATGGGGTGTATACATCGGACTCCATGTCTAGCTCATGTGGTTACAGATCGGTTATAGACTTTCCTACTAGTCAGTTCAGTCTCAGTTATCTCAGCTCAGAACAGTTTCATATTACTCAGTTCAGTACAGTAGTTCAAATTGGTATCTCAGATTTAGGGCATGTATTTAACCATCAAATAAAGTCATTTTGACCATCTTAGTATATTTCAGTTTATTCAGTTTCAGCATTTCCATTGGTCACTGAATGTCATTACAATTCAGTTATTTTATTCTCCATGTTATGTTTTCTCCTACTTACTCAGTACATTCAAAGTACTGACGCATACCTTCTATAATTTATCGTTTTATGATACACCTGTAGGTTCTCAGTCTCAGCACCGTTAGCAGATCTTCTCCAGGAGATATTAGCTGCGGTAATGGTGAGTCCTCATCTTTCGAGGATGATGTTTATTTTCGTTAAGTTATTTTTCTTTTGGTTAGACTTAGAGTTAGCCGGGGGCTTGTCCCAACAACTCATCAGATAGATGGCTTTCAAACACAGACATAGATCTAGATTCTCAGTTTTGTTTTCTGTCGTATTAAAGCTTTATGATTTAGTTCTTCTTCATAAATGGTTGTGTTACACCCCGTAAATTCTCGACACGTAGATGGCCTACTCGCATGTTGGTTAAGAGTTTTTGAACTCCATACATGCTAGGAAAAGGCCCGAGAAAAGATCGGATAAGAAATCCGTCGAACCATCGCGGAAGGAGCCGGGGCAGAGCCCCTCCGCGATGGCAACGTGCCACGGAGGGAGGGCCTCCACGTTGGCTCCGTKTCACGGAGGACCTGTCCAGGCCCAAGTATATAAGCCTCCAAACTTCGGTTTTTAAGTAAAATTCACATAATTTCCAGTGAAAACAGAGAGCAATTAGAGAGAAGGAGGAACGAAGGTTCTTTGATAATTTCCTTCCGATTATGCCGTCAAATGCGGTCCAAACTCGAATTAATCCTAGATACCGAGGTATTAAGCAACAAGGAGCATTCCTACAGGTTTAGTTTCATGAAATTCAGCCAGCGAATCATCGTGCTACCGAGCTAAGGTAAGTGGAATTGCTCCAAATTAGTGTCAATATACTCCTAGCCCTAAAGTGAGTATTTCTTTTGGTTATTTTTGGATTGATGTTCTCTTGGATTTGCTGCTTCCGCTAGATCCGTTGTTGGTTTGGTTTGATTTGGACGGTGTTGTATGATTGCCGTTGTTGGTTTGGTTTGGTTTGATTTGGACGCCGTTGTTGGTTTGTTTTGATTTTGACTAGGGTATTTTGTTCTTATCATTGTTTTGGGGTTGCTTATCTTGCTGTATTCACTTTGCTTTTGTCAATATGGCTGAAAAGGATGATTCTCTCCAATCCATTAACACTCAATTAGATGGCA
>JACEIK010001278.1:289652-301047 GCA_018107945.1 Datura stramonium
GAATTAATAGAACAACCATGGAAGAAAAGATGAAAAACCAAAATGATCAACAATTACATTTCACTACAAATGTTCTTAACCTCAGCAAGAAGTGAATTTATCCACTCATTTGTGGATTAAACATCTTCAAATGAGTGTAAATCATACAAACAATTAAAATAAATGAGAAAGAGATAGAGAAGAACCCTAGGATTTTTGTCCCCTCAACTGCCTGTAACCCACGTTCTTGCTCAATCAAGTCAGAATAATAAAAAAATGAACCTAAGTGTTCTATTTATACTAGTGGGGATTTTTCTCGAAATAACAAGCAACGTGTCACGGAGTGCATCGCGGAGCACTGCCTCCGTGACACGGCACGAACGCAAACCCTCACTGGAATCTGGCCCTCTAGGTATTTATGCCCAACGTGCCACGGCGTGCAACGCGGGGCTTGGCCAACATTCCACGGCTCCAACGCGCACCTTCACTGGAATGCCATGTTCCAGGTGATTGGGTCCAACATGCCATAGAGGCAATGCGGACCTTCTCTGGAATTTGGCTAACTTTAATCACCCGGGCAGAATGCATCCGCGATGGCAGCGTGACACGGCTCCATCGCGGAGCCCCTTTAATTCCTGCTTTCCTTGGCCTTTTCCCTGCTCCCTTCCGAGTCCATTCCCGATTTCTCCCAACATGCATCTTAGCTTCCTAAAATTGTATTTTTCCTGCAAAACAACGCTAATTATGTTGGTTAGTATAAATTCACATTTTAACTACAAATTACATNAACTACAAATTACATGATAATGCACAAATAACGATAGATAAACAAGACAAAATGAAGCATTTGAGTATCACTTGGGCATATAATTCTGCCCAAGATCAGGCTTGTCCCAACAACTCATCAGATAGATAGCTTTCAGACACAGACATAGATCTAGATTTTCAGTTTTGTTTTCAGTTGTATTAAAGCTTTATGATTTAGTTCTTCTTCATAAATGGTTGTTATTACTTTAAAGCTTCTGCTATAATTTTACTCAGTTTACCAGTATTATGATAGACCATGGGTTGACTTGGGGTTACTTGTGACTCCAAGTATCGTGTATCATCCACCAAAATAGACTTCAGATACCATATAAAAAATAAATCATTCATATAATGTGCATATGTGAATGACCTATTACAATTTTCAAAGCATCCAATTGAAGAAGTGTAGTTATTCATATATATGTGGTGATTTTACTTTAATAATATGACATCTTCATCCTAGCAGAATTTTTGATTATCTTTATTGTTGAAGTGCAGCAGATATATATACACTTAGTCTAATAATTTTCTAAGCTAACTCCACAAATGGGGGAGATAATGCTGATTCTAACAACCTGTTAAAGACTTAGTAAATAATAACTAATGCATTGATATGCTCCTCTTAAGATAGGCAGTGTACAACAACACTTGGCTTGAACATGTGCATGTTAAAGGCTGATTTGGAAAGAGCCATGGTAAGAGTATCTGCTAGTTGGTCCCCGGTATATATATGGACAACTTGAACTTGCTTATACTGAACTTGTTTGAAAACAAAGTGAAAGTCTACAATGTGTTTCATGCGAATGTGAAAAATAGAATTTGCACATAAATATGCTGCACCAACATTGTCACTTGGCCTCAGCGATTGGCTCATCCACACGCAAGAGTTTTAAATTTTATTTTTAAATAAATTCTCACTACCGTGTTTGCGAGAAAAAAATTTAGATTTTAATTCTTGCTCATCAAATAAAGCTTATTGACATCTCTTTCAGTAGCTTACATTATCAAGTACAAAACCATTTCAAAAAATTTATAGTGGTTTATTGGGCCCTTCTCCGATTTTATCAATTGAAAAAAAGTCTTGATTCATATATAAGTTCTCACGGTATTGAACACTTTTTAGCTCCTTCATACACCCTTCGAAGAGTTGCTCTTTCTGAATGATGTTATAGACATATTACTGAACGGTAAGAAAATTACTACATGAAGCTTCGCTTCCATAGACCCTTTGGTCTTTTGCCTGTCAACATGCGGTTTACCTCATAAATCACTTACCTACCTCACTTTTAAGAAATCAATCACCTTTTCAAATGTTATTTGGTAAAAATTTGAATTATTCCTAGTTAAAAAATTTTGGGCGCTTCTATTATCCATGGCTCAACCCGTACTCAAAAAATAAATTATAGCAGAGATCAACGCCCTGTGTATATTTGGAGCTTTCATCAGATTATTATTATCGTTAATATTTTGATCCAAAATCTTCAAAAATATACTTGTCTTGTGATGTGCAATATTTTGAAAGTATTTTTCCTTTCTAGAATATATTCTTAAAGTTTTCCTCAAATTTTAAACACTTGCATAGGAAGATCTGATTGAAACCAACCATAAAAATCTCCTCCTTTTTCTCCTACACCTTGTATAGATTTACCTCCCCCTATAATTTTATCCAATGCATATACCATCAAACATACGTATGATACCATCTCCTCACGTTGCACTCCAACAGACTCTACGATTCCAGGTACTTCTTCTCCTCCAATTCCCCTTCTACCATCCTCAACTGTTATCCCAAGAAATTCAGATAAATCCTGCCTTCCAGTGCTTTCCTCATCACCTTAACTACCATCAACGTCCAATCCACAAGTCACCAAAACCTTTAATTCAACTTGTTTACTCTCGTCGCTCCACTCAAATGGCAGAACATATGACTTCTTCTCTAACCTTTTCCAACCCACAACTTTCCCCTCTGCCTCAAAATCGAGTCATTACCCGATTAAAATACAATATTCATAAATCAAAACAAATATTTTATTACATGGATCACCCTCATACCTATATTCACTCCAACCACCTTTAACCAAGCAAACAAACACATAGAGTGGCGGAATGCTATGAAAGTTGAACTTGATGCACTGCGTAAAAACCAAATGTGGGAGTTGGTACCTCGTGATCCATCTAAAAATATAGTTGCTTGAAATGGTTATACAAAATCAAGTGAAAGGTTAACGGTTCGTTCAATTGCTATAAAGCTAGATTGGTCATAAAGGGATTTACCCAACATCCTGGGTTAATTTTTATAACACGTTTAGCTGGGTAGTCAAACCTACTACTATTCATGTAGTACTCTCTATTGCAATTAAATTTTATTGGCCTCTACATCAACTCGACATTAATAACGCATTTCTTCAAAGAAGTCTTGACAAAGAGGTTTATATAGAACAACCTCAAGGATTTGAATATAAGAACTGTCCAACCCATATTTTTCATCTTCATAAAGTTATCTATGGATTCAAACAAGCTCCCAGAGTGTGGTACAATGAACTTAAGAACCATTTTCTTCTGTTGGAATTCATAAAATCTGAGTCTGACAATTCACTCTTTATCTGTCATCATCATCATGCCACTGTGTACCTTTCTTGTATATGTGGATGACATTATTGTTACCAGTAATGACACTTTAGTTGTTAACCAGGTTATTTCTTTCTTTGATGCTCGATTTTTTTTATAAAATCTTGAAAATCTCACCTACTTTCTAGGTGTTGAAGTCATTAGAAGTGTCGATGGTATTATTATATCACAAAGTAACTACTTGAGTGATATATTGCTTGAGGAGAATATGACTTCTTGAAAACCTGCTAAAACTCTAATAAGTGCTACTGAAGTATTTAAGGTCAATGGCGGTGGATTATCAACTGATGCAACAAGATACAGGAGGGTAATCGGGAAGCTCAAATATTTGTCCTTTACTCATCCAATCATTTGTTTTTCAGTAAAAAAAACTATCACAATTTATGCAAACTCCCCCTGAGACTCATTGGAAAGCTGTCAAAAGGGTACTAAGATATCTTCAAAGGACTACTCATTTCGGTTTACGTTTGATGCGCAATGATGACCTCTCTTTATATATGTACTCTGATAACATAAAAGAACAAGGTGAAATGTTGTAGAATTCTTGATACCTTTATTACTGAAATGCAACAGATACACACGCAAACACTTAGTCTAACAATTTCCTATGCTAACTCCACAAATGGTGAAGATAATGATAATCTTAACAACCCGTTAAAGAGTTTGTACATAGTAAAAATAGTAGTAACTAATACATCGATACATCCAACTATTATGCACACCAAAGAAGGGCTAATAAAAGCAACGTAAGAATAGGAACAAGTAAAAAAAAGAGAATGATAAAATGAATAAGATTAAAGAAAGTAAAAATAAAATTAAAGTGATAACAAAGTAAAAGAAAGAAAAACCCATCAAACGCTTACCAATGGTGAGAAAGGCCCCAGAATGAATATAGAAGGAACCTGAAAGCATCAGAGTTTAGAGAACCAAAAAAAAAAGATGATTGTCCATATACCCAAATAACATAATCTGCTTATTTGGAAGTTGCTTACCATTGTAAATCAAGACATGCATGATTGAAAAAATAGATAAAAAGCAAAAAAGCTATCAATTTTTTTATTTTTCTGCAGTGAGCAATTGAAAAGGCACAAATAACAGTCAGAAGAAAAAGCTCAAAAGCAAACAACACTAAAAAAGAAAATGAACAAGAAAGAGAAGGAAGAAGAAGAGACACTCACCAGAGAGAGTATAGTCTGTAAAGAGAAAGTAAAAAAATGAAAATAAGAGCCCCTTTGACTTAACTGATATAAATAGTTGACATGTATTGAATATTGATAAGCATTTTTAAATGTTGAAGTTAATTTAATAAATAAGTAATTAGGTATTTGAGTAAAAGTATTAAAAATAATAATAAGCAGTTAAAGTATTTGACAAAAATATTGATATAAGACTTTAAATTTTAATTTAATTCAGATACAAATTAATTTATGTCTCATTTATTTTTAATGCAAAATTAATTAAAAAATTATTTTCATAAATATAAATTACTTTAATATAAGCTAAACTGTAATATAATAATACTTAAATTACATTCTTATAATACACAAAATTTGTATAGAAAAAAATAAATATTTAATAATTTTTTATCTCTAATTAAATTAAGACATTCAACTATCATAAATATTCTCAGCAATCAGATCACGAGTTGTAATCGGATCGAATATTAAAGGTTGCATTTCTTTTAATTTTAATTTTTTTAAATTTTCATATTTTGTGTTTATCAATAATATTTTTTCTAGTTTGATAGTTCTTGAAATCAATAATAAGTATCTTAGAACATAGAAAAATGGGAGAGAGTTTTATATTTTATAAAAGTCACAAATCAACGATATTGTTATCAAGTTGAAAAAGGATTTCATGCTTGATCATGAAACTTGAAGAACTACTAAAAAATATTAGAGGAAAATTTATTACTCCAAATAATGCCATAAAAAGTTTTAATTGTTGTTAACATTGAAAAGGTGGAGGCAATTTTAAAGTTTGGAAGAAAAGGTGTGGATATGAACCTACCTTGAGGCACAACTACAGTGCCCTTCCATTCCCGAATTGCTTCTCTAGGGAAATGAAATCTAACAATCTTTGTCCATCACTCAACATTGGCATAACGCGATGCTAACCAATCTATGCCCATAATTACATTAAAATCATTCATCTCTAACTCTATCAAGTCTACAAAGGTCTGGCGGTCAACAATTTCTACTGTACATCCTCGATAAACTCTCCTGGCGATAATAGATTCACTAATAGGTGTACACACATAAAATGGTCTTCGGAGAAATTCTGGTACTATAATAAATTTCCGTGCTACCATCGGTGTAACATAGGATAGAGTGGAGCCTGGATCTATCAAAGCATATACCAAGTGGGAACAAACATTTAGTGCACCTTTCACAACATCTGACAATGAATCAAAGTCCTGTCGCCCTGCTAGTGCATAAGTACGGTTCTGACCACTGCCATAACTAGATTCTCCCATTCTACCTCTACCTCTGCCCGTTGAAGTCTAGGGCCCATGCCCTATAGAAGGTGCCGGCGAATGTGACGCTGCTAATGATCTGGTCTGCTGACTCCTATCATCCTGATCTTTAGTTAGGCAGTCTCTCATTATGTGACCCTTCCGTCTACAAGAATAGAAAGTTATGGAACCATATCCGTATCTCCCAAAATGCCTCCTACCACATATAACACAACGCGGTGGGGCTGGCCTCGTTTGATCTGAGCCTCTCTACTGCTGCGAGCTTGATGCTCGGGAACTCTCACTTGGAAATGACTACCCACGACGATCAGAACTGCTACCCTATTGCTGCTGGAGTGAAGGCCTAGGTGGCCTACCTGAAAATTGAGGTCTGGGCCCACCCTGGGACTCTGGATGTAAATTAGCTGGTCTGGCCCTTCTGTGCTGCCCTATGTCTACCCTCTTGGCTATACGTTGTCGTTGTCTGACCTCTTCTATATTCTGGACATAGGCCTGAATTTGTGATATATCCATGTCCTCTGGTAATGCAGCCGTAGTACAAAACTCAACATACTCTAGATTAAGCCCATCTATGAATCGGCGTACCCTGGCTGGAATAGTGGCAGCAAAAGTTGGTGCACATCTAGCCAAGAAGTCAAATCTCAGCACATACTCTCGGACACTCATCCTTCCCTGCTCTAGATGTAAGAACCGTTCTACTTTGGCTTGTTGAATCTCTTGAGGTAAGTAATAATCTATGAAGACCTCAAAGAAACTGGGCCAGGTAGGTGGAGATGCATCCCCGCCTCTGGACCTATCCCAACTCTCATACCACAAAACTGCTATATCTTGTAGCCAGAATACCGCTAGCTCAGTGACTTTGTGGATGAGGCTTGCATAACCCTGAATATACTCTACAACTGATCTAAAAATTAGTGAGGTTCCTCTCTGTTGTCTATCCCCGTAAACTGCGGAGGAATCAAGGCAAGAAACTCACAAATCCTCGAACTTCCGGGTCCCGCAATGGGCCCGGCAACAACTGGTGCTATTGGATGATGCTGAGCAGCCATCATCTAAGCTAACATATATACTGCACTCTTGACATCCTATTCTGAGGGTGTAGGAAGTACGAGAAGTGGTGCTGGCACATCAGTAGCCCTGGGAGGTTCCTAGTGTAGTGGGGAATGTTGGGGAGATTGAGAAGATGTCTCCTTTTCGGTCCCAAGTTGGACCGTCTCCGACTGTGGCACCCTACTAGCACCCTCTCTTGCTGCTATATCCTTCTCTCGAACTGCTGCAGTCTGTATTGCATCAGACATCTCTGTAGACAAACATAACAATATGAACTTAGGGACTCAACCCTAAACAACTCATCTCTATAGAATGATTTGAGAAGAAAAAAGGGTAACCATACTATCATACCTCGTAGCTTCCTACTTATAAAATATGGTGCACAACACATTTATAAACAAAATTCTACTAGACACGGCTTGTAGACTTTCTAGGATACGATGTTGCTCTGATACCAAGTTTGTCAAGCCCCACCCTGGGAGGCATAATTGGCACCTGATGCCACACTGGACCCTGAGCTGACTTAGCTGGACATATATACCTCTAGTGCACCCCATCAACATATAATCAAGAAAACAATCTAGTATATCTCGGCTTAAAGAACCCTTGGCCGACAAGGTCGCAATATAAACATCTATGCAGATATTTAGCTGACCCAACAGTTCACAATAATAATAACATTGTATGAGGGTCGACAAGACCACCATATTATCTAAATCAAATAAAGCAGAAGGTAGACATATATACAAGGGCCATTAAGGCCGCCAAACTGCTCAGACAAAATAATTGAGCTAACACGGACAACAACGTGCTTCTATACAATCCCATTCTCTGTAAGCCTATAAGGAGTAAATACTTGGCTGGGACAGAGCCCAGACCTATCCAAAAGAACTATACAGCAAAAGACAGGCAAACCTCTAAAGTATGGAAACTTCGAAAAAGAGGAGCTAACTAATGTGCTGAGCCTGAACTGCTACTGAGAAGGTCCCTGAACCTGTCTATCAGAACCTGCAGGCAAGAGTGCAGCGCTCCCAGGCTCGAGCATTAGTACAATAATTCACCGAATATGTAAGTTAATAACAATAAGCTGGAAGTAAACTGATATATAGTAAGAACGGAATGTAAACAGCTAAAAGAATAATAGAATAACCTGAAAGATCTTATTAAATTATATAGGAACTAAACAGGCAATAGTCAAACAAGAACCTTACCTGGCCCCCATAAGCCTGGCAGGTACAAACAATAAGCAATAACCTACCTGAGCACTCATAAGCCCTAACAGGTACAACTCTATTTACATATCCCTATTCGTAATACTGTAGCCCCGTAGGCAAGCCGTAATTGTATCTTGAGCACACTTGGCTCCTTTGTTTGTATCTTAAGCATTCTGGGCTACTATTGTTGTATCTGAGCTTTCTGGGATTCTGTAACTGCACCCCGAATGCACAAGGATCTACTGAGGGTCAGTAATGCCAACATAGGCATAAAGGAAGTCTATAAATTAGAAGTCTTTAATATAGCTCTGTGGGCATAAATATGGTCCTTCTAGATATTCTATAGATTTTATAAGCAAAGTATAGCCCCATAGGCAAGGTATGCTTGTAAATAGCCTTTCAAGGCAACTTGTAAATGGGAACTTGTACATGTATAGCCTAAAGATATAGGCCCCAACACTAACAACTGACAATATATCCAACAAAGGCATCAAAATCTTCCAATCTATCAGCAAGCAAAGTGCCTTTCTAAGCGACCTGCACAATGATTTGTACGTCACATCGAAGTATAAGGTCTCTAATAAATAGGTGAAATACCTAGAAGCTCACCTCCACAGCCCAATAGGCAGCCATGATGTCAATTACCCGAAGGTAAAACTACTACTCTAATTCTTTAGCTCTATGGGCGTCAAGATACGGTAAAGGTCCGTAGGCGAGTTATGTAGATATAGTTGTTATAATCACACAGTTTCTATGCCAAAATAGTAATAATTCTGCCAATATCAACTTGAAATTCCACGAAACTAATCACAAATCCCTTAAGGCATTGGCAAAACAACAAACTATCAATAGCAAACTAAGCGATGATGATTTAGACAAGGAGATTTTCATGTTGCTTTTAAATGTGGAAGCAGCTAAACAAGACCAATTCCGATAAGGGAAGATCAAAAACACACATATATATAATCCCAACAGCCAACTTAATCAACATTCAATATGGCTTCGAGTACTATGGCGAATAAGTACAAGTCGTATCAATTAAACGACGAAGGAAACTTGCCAAAAAAGGTTTTGCCTTAACATACCTTGTAAGAGATCCAATAGCTCGCTATTCTCAACCAAACCTTCAATTATATAATGCATCACAACAACCACCAAGTTATACAACTATGCAACCACCTAAAATAGTCCACAACACAACAAACGAAAATAATTTCTGACATTAGTAGCCGTTTCGATATATGATGTATAACCTTCGAATTAACAATGGAGGGAAGGTTAGGAACCCTTAAATTAAAATATACAAGAGAAAAAAAGTCATAAACAGCCTTCCCAATAATCTTCCCATTTGAAGAACTCACAAACAATGCCGAAATCGATGAAACAAACGTATGCTAGTTGATCTTCACGACAACCCCAACTTTACCTTGATTTTGGGAGAGTTTGGATGGTGGAATCACCTATAGTGAACCTTGGAACCCTAGGGGAACCATGGAATAGATGAGCTGAAGTTTTTGGAACTATTTGGAATGAAAAAATCACATTCAAGTCGTGAAGAGATATTCCCACCGATAATGGGGCCCACCTCCACGTGTCTGCTTGTGCAGTCTCGCGAAAATGCAAATATCTCTCTGTTCTGAAGTCGTATTAGCGAAATGTTTTATATTTTGGAAACTAGACTCATATAACTTCAATTTGATGGGTAGTAGGCTTCCTAACTCTTTATAGATTGAGATAAAATCTCTGAGACATTTAACGCAAATTTCAAAGAATTCCTAAAAGTAACTTGCGATAACTTTTGCCAATTTTTGTTTTACAACTTTTTCGACTTCAAATATTAATGTACGATAATTGAATGATATAATACCTCATAACAAATTCTTCTTATGGTACTACTCACTCTTGTCCATAGCTCGAAAGTATGAGTTTATCACTTAAATTATATGGGGTGTTACATCCTTCTCCCTTTAGGAACATTCGTCCTCGAATGTAAATTAAGATTTACGAATTCAAGCTTATAGGAGTAGCTGGAAATTTTTTTTACGGAGTCTACCCTGTAATATGGACTATTTGAAAATCTGAAACGCAGAAAACTCCAACCTAGAAGTCTCACAGAAAGACACAAATAGCTAAACAGCATAGCTCCACAACAATAATGCACACAAAATACAACATCAATAATAATAAGCAACAATATAAAATCTGAATAGGTATCTCACCTCAGTTGTAATAATCTGAATTGATATGCCATCACCCTGGGGTTGGAAAGAAATGCAGATATCTGAATCTCATGTCGTCCTTAGCTTCCCAGGTCACTTCTTCCACATTCCTGTTTCTCCAGAGAACTTTAACGGAAGCCACATCTTTGGTCCTCAATCTACGGACCTGTAGATCTAATATGGCAACTGGAGTTTCTTCGTAGGACAACTCTTCTGTGATCTGAATATCCTCAACTGAGACGACCCGAGAAGGGTCTCCCATGCACTTTCGTAGCATTGACATATGGAAAACTAGATGAACAGATTCTAGACCTGGAGGAAATTCTAGCTCACAAGTGACTAGGCCTATCTTCCTGAGGATTCGATATAGCCCAATGAATCTCGAGCTAAGCTTGTGTCACGCCCCGCCCTGGGGGTTATGACTGGCACCTGGTGCCCTAGTAGGACCTGGACTGCTACCTGGTGGGCCTAGGCACATCTGGTGCCTGGCTAGCTCTATCTCAGGTTTCTGGAAATAAAGGGCTATATAACGGCTGTAAACACAGCCTTCGGCCAGCTGGGCCTATAGCCACCTGTGCCTGTAATAACAACTAACCAGAAACAAACTCATAACAAGGAACCTATGCAGGCCGACAAGGCCACCATGCTGTCTAGTCATCTAAAACTCAACATAGGGAACACTGAATAACTATGTGACCGGCAAGGTCACCCCTATTGACAATCTATGGCCCCACACGGCCAACATAAACAGAAATGCTAAACAGCTATAACAAACCGCACGGCCTCACATGACCGGCTCAACTGACCACAGGGAGATAAATCTGAACAATCTGCAAGCCTCTATGAGTAATGACAGAAATGATCGGGATAGGTACCCAACCTACCCATACTGTACACAAAAGGAAAAGAGCTACACCTCTGTAAATCAGGCTCCGGATGACAGGAGCTGATGACTCTATAGCTGGCTAGAATCACGAGGGATCGCCTCCTCGTCTATGAGTACCTGCAGGCAAGTAATGCAG
>JACEIK010001279.1:21661-40115 GCA_018107945.1 Datura stramonium
TGTAACACCCTGCTAGGCTATGACTACCCTCGGCGACTGAACCTGCTCCTCTGCCGTTGTGAGGGAGGCGGGGGTCTAGGCGGCCTATCTAATAACCGTGGCCTAGGTCCTCCCCGGGCCTCCTCCTGTAAATCATCTGGCCTGTCCCTGCGGTGCTGCTCCTGGCTTGTCCTCCTGATCTCCCGTTTCCGCTGCCTGATGCCCCAATATTCTGAGAAAAAGCCTGTACTCGGGCAATATCCATATCCTATCGCAGAGTAGCTGTGATACAAGTCTTAACATATTTTGGGTTCAGCCCCATAATGAAACGGTGTACCCTGGATGGCATTGTATCCACAAAAGCTAGCGCATATCGGGCCAAGGAATCAAACTGCAAGGCATATTCTTGAACACTCATCGGCCCCTGTTCCAAGTGTAGGAACTGATCAACCCGGGCCTGTTGAATCTCCCATGGTAGATAATGATCCAGAAAAGCCTCTGAAAAGTTGGGCCAGGTCGGAGGGGAAACATCTCTCCCTCGGTACCCCTCCCAACTCTCATAACACAGTACAGCGATGTTCCGTAGCCAGAATATCGCCAATTCAACTGACTCTGTGGGTGTAGCATGCATTACCCTGAAAATCCTCTGCATCTGATCTAGGAAATCCTGGGATCCTCTGTCCGATCTATCATTGTAAACTGCGGGGGACTTAATGCCAGGAATTCTCGGACCTTCGAACTACCAGGTCCTCTTGATGATTGTGCAGCGGTAGGTGGTATTGACTGGCACTGAGCAACCATCATCTGCGCTAACATAACCACCGCACTCTTGACCTCCTGGTCAGATGGTATAGGTATAGGAACTGCCGGAGGTGGTTCCGTCACACCGGCCGTCCCAAGAGGCTCTTGACATGATGGAGACTGCTGGGAAGGTCGGGACAATGCCTCCGTATCTCCCTCAGATCGGGCTGATTCTAATCGAGGCTGAGGCATCCTGTTGGTGCCCTCTCCTGCTGCCACATCCAATCTCCTGCCTGTCGTAGGATGTTGTTGGTCCAACATTTTATCTGTAAACAANAACAAAGAGTATGATAAGCTCAGGGACTCAACCCTATACTGTACCTCTCTATAGCACGACTGAATAAGAAGAAAGAGTAACCATCCTATCATGCCTTGCACCCTCCTGCCTATAGTATGTGGTGCACAAGACTCTACTTAGCACGGCTTGCAGACTCCCTGGGATATGACCTACTCTAATACCAAGTTTGTCAAGCCCGTTGGGAGGCATGACTGGCACCTGGTGCCCTACTAGGATCTGGACTGCTGAACTAACTGAGCCTAAGCACCTCTGGTGCAAGGCTGACTCTAACTCTGGATTCAAGAAAACGATGGGCTATATAACGGTTGTAAATACAGCCCCCGGCCTACAAGGCCTATAGCCACCTGTAAAAGATAAATAACTAACCAGAACAACCAACTATAAGGAGTCCTATGCGGGTCTACAAGGCCACCATGATGTCTAGTTATAACTGAAAAATGAAATATGGCGCTAAACTGATCTGTGACCGACAAGGTAACCAACTAACAACTGAACAAGGCCCCACACGACCATCACATACAATCTGAAACACATCTATGGCCCCACACGGCCGATACATCTAACCACAGGAATAAAATACAATCTGCAAGCCTCTTAAGAGTAATAAGATGGTCGGGACAAGGCCCCGGCCTACCCATACTACACAATCAAAAGGAGAGTAAACCTTTGTCTTTCAAGCTCCGGATGAAAGGAGCTGAAGGCTCTGTATCGCTGATTGGGACTAGGAGGATCTTCTCCTCGTCTGTGTGTACCTGTAGGAAAGTAATGCAGCGCCCCAAACGGGCGTCAATACCACAGGTACCGAGTATGTAAAGAAATAACTGAAAACAACTGAAAGTAAGTAATAAAGCTGACAGTAACTGAAGTAATAGGAAACAGACTGAAACTAAGATAGAGGAATCAGGGCTAACATAGTTATGCTTAGGAGAGTAAGAGTCATACCTGATAACATGGCGTTCTACTGTCTATCTATCAATAACTAAAACAACATAACATAAACCTTACTTGGCCCCCATAAGCCGGAAGATGAAATCATCACAATCTATTTACCCCTACCCAGGTCATACCACATCACCTAGTAGCTATACGCATCCTACCGGTCCCCTGGGTATGCAGCTTAGGCCCGCTGGGCCCCTGACTATAGTTGTACCTAAGTCTGGAGGACTCCTGAAATCAACACCCCGGGCGCAAGCGCTCGACAGGGGTGTATAAAGGCCAACCACGGCAAACAATGGGGAATTGGCATCCCATCTTCGTCCCTGGTAGACGGCATGCCATCCGTAGAGCGGCGTATCCTCACCCTCTGGCGGATGAGTCGATACAACCATTAACCCTGGGGCGGTCACGGAAGCTATACGGGTAATCCAGCCCCAAACAATACAATCAAGTCTCAACTGATAGAAATAACTACATATAATACACACTACATAAGATAATAACATAATCTCTAACATGTTGTACTGAGTCTCATACTGAACATGATATAATACTTCTGAAGTGCTTTACTAAATTTCATACTGAGCATGATATACTGTTTCTGAAATATCGTACTGAGATTCATACTATTTTACTACACTGGAGAAACTAACTTGCCGAAAGAGACTGGCTTTACATACCTCGACTGTTGGTTTCCCGATTAACTGACGAGACTCGGCTAGTACTCAGCTATTCTCCCCAACTGTAATCATATTCACGAAAGAATAGGACTAATGTCATTACTATACTAGAAGAAAATGGTACTTGATATATATCTACTAACTATTCTTCAACTTATCGAAGAACGATTGAAAACTTGTAATTTCGCGGGAGTCTAGAAGGGAGAAGTACTTACTTTAAGCCTGGGATTGTATTAACACTAGTTTGGAGCAATTCCAATCACTTTGACTCGGCGGGACGAAGATTTGCCGGGCGAATTTCGCGAAACTAACTTCGTAGGAATGCTCCCTGTAGCTTTATACTTCGATACCCGAAGTTAATTTAACTTTGGACAATGTTTGATGGCGTAATCGAACGGAAATTTATTCAAACCCTTCGCACTCTCTGTTTTCTGGTCGTGTACTTATGAAAATAACATGAAAATGAAGGGTGAGGCCTTAATATACTTGGAGCCCGAACCATGGCAACGTGGAACGCTGGCCATCGCGCCAATCTAGTTCCGTGCCATGTTGGCCATCGCGGAGGAGGGGCTTCCGTGCCACATTGCCCCTCTGGGTAGCGTGGTTTGGCCTCCTCTTGTGAAAATCCGACTTGGCACTCGTTCGGCCTTTCCCCGGGCCCTTTTCTCGCACGTATGACATTCTAAAACTCTCAACCAACATGTGAATAGGCCAACTAAGTGCTAGAAATTTATAGGGTGTAACAGTTCTGATGCAACACGACAAGGTTATTACTTATGCCTCTAGACAGTTGAGGAAGCACGAGCAAACTTATCCTACCCACGATCTTGAGTTCTACGCAGTAGTATTTGCATTGAAGATTTGGCGCCGCTACTTATACGGTGCACATGTTGATATCTTCACAGATCATAAGAGCCTCCAGTACTTGTTTCAGCAGAAAGAGTTGAATTTGAGAAAAGAAGATGGTTAGAGTTACTAAAAGATTATGATGTGAGTATCTTGTATCATCTGGGAAAGGCAAATGTTGTAGCTGATGCGCTAAGTCGCAAGTCTATGAGTAGATTGAGTCATATTCAAGTTGACAGGATTGAAATGAAGAAGACTTTACATAAGTTGGATGAATTACAAATTCAGTTATTGGATGCCAAAGATGGGGGTGTTATTGTCCAAAACACAACAGAATTGTCCTTGGTAGGGAAATTAAGCAATGACAATATGATGATGCAGAATTAGTCTTACTGAGAGACAGTATACCGCAACAGAAGTAGAGCCTATTTGATTGCAAACTCGATGGAGTTCTTAGATACCAAGGCCATCTATGTATGCCTAATGTGGGTGAGCTACAGGAACAGATTATGAATGAAGCTCATTACTCTCAATATTCAGTACACCTTGGAGCCATGAAGATGTATCGTGACCTGAGGAAGCTATACTAGTGGAATGGCATGAAAAAGGACATCGCACGTCTTGTGACTCAGTGTCCTAATTGCCAGCAGGTGAAGGTTGAGTACTAGAGGCCGGACGATCTAATGCAGGATATAGAAATTCCAGCCTGAAAATGGGAGGTGATTAATATTGATTTTATTATAGGATTTCCTCGAACGAGCATGAAGCATGATTCTATCTAGGTAATAGTAGACAAAATGACTAAATCAGCTCACTTTTTACCAGTCAGGATGACTTATGACACAGAGGATTATGTCAGGTTGTATATAGGGGAGATAGTTCGCCTACATGGCTTTCCCTTATCCATTATTTCTGACAGAGGTGCTCTGTTCACAGAAAACTTCTAGAAGTCTTTCCAGAAAGGCCTGGGCACTCAGGTAAGCCTCAGTACCGAATTTCATCCTTAGACAGACAAATAGGTTGAATTCACCATTCAGACGCTTGAAGATATGTTGTATGCCTGTGTTTTAGATTTTTGCAGAAGCTAGGATGATCATGTTTCCTTGATTGAGTTCTCCTGTAATAACAGCTACCAAGAGAGTATTAGATGGCCCCATATGAAGCTTTATATGGGCGAAAGTGCAGGTCACTAGTGGGTTGGTTTGAACTCAGTGAGGCAGAGTTATTGGGGCCAGACTTAGTGTAGCAGGCTATTGACAAGGTGAAACTTATTAGAGATCAACTTCAGACGACCTAGAGCAAGCAGAAGTCTTATGCAGATGTATGTGATCGAGTGCTGGAGTTTGATGTTGATGATTGGTTCTTCCTAAAAGTGTTGCCTATGAAAGGTGTCATGCGATTTGTCCAAAAGTGAAAGCTTAGCCCTAGATATGTTGGGCCTTACAGAGTTATCCGTAGGATAGGCAAAGTAGCGTATGAGTTGGAGTTGCCACCAGAGCTAGAAGCATCCACCCAGTATTTCATGTATCGATGTTAAGGAAGTGTATAAGATACCCAACTCATGTTATTCTTGTCGATGATGTCTGGATTTCTGAGCAGATGACCTACATCGAGGTCCCAGTTGCTATCCTTGATCGGCAAGTTAGAAAGATTCAAACTAAGAAAGTTGCCTCAGTCAAGGTATTGTGGCAAAGTAATAATTTTAAGGAAGTAACTTGGGAGGATGAGGAGGAAATGAATAAAAAATATCCTCACCTATTCATGATATCGACCTGATATTAAGGTATGTGTTTGATACCTAAGTTACTGAGTATCATTTTGAAGCATGTTTAGATGTTTTTATGCTAGGTTAAGATAAGTATAGGTTGTATATTGTACGTAGATGACAAGGAAAATGTGTAAGAATGGAAAAGTGAAAAGTATGTGAAGTTCATAAGCAAGGGTCAATTTTAACTGACCATATCTTTCAATATATAATAACTTAGAAGATCCGTGACCTACCAAATTAAAGTTCTTTGAGTCTAATTTTTAGAACATCAAACCGCTCATCAATTGGAGTTTGGAGTAAGAAGTTATGGGCATTTTACCGAAGCACCCCGAGTGGTGACATGTGCATGACGCCCTAACGCTTCCATCGTCCTTACTATATAAAAATCAAATTTTCACTATTGGAAAACATTTCTATCCTAAACCAAATTGACCAGCTTACTTATGAACTTTATTCTCTCTCAATTCCAGTTTTTGGAACAAGAAAAATCGAAGAGAAAACCTCAGGAACAACTCCACCAAACACAAGACAAGTTAACAAAGTAGGTTTCCAAGTGTGCTAGGTGTTTTGGAGCTCATTTTTGGCAGTTGTTTTGGGCGAAGTTGCTGTATTTTGGAGTTGGATTTACTGCCTGTATATCCATATTTGAGTAGGGATCAAATTCAAGAGGAAATATAAGGATTTCACCCTCCTTAAACCCCTTAAATTGCAAGCAAAAGGGCTGAAAATTTGAAGCTAGGTGAGCTACCGCTTTGGGTTGTTTAAGCTGAGTTTTTGCTCATTTTTCTTAGACTTTTGGCAATATATTTGGCTTTAAATTTAATCTACTTTGAGGATAAGAATTACATCATAATTCATATAAAGTTCCCATTATTGTCTCCCCCAAAGTTTAGTGAAAATTAGTAGAGAAAATGCCTAAATGTTGTTGATGTTGCCATGTGTTGTTGTTGCTATTGTGACTGCCTTTGGTGAGTTATTTTGGGCTGCATTTTTTTGTTACATATTAGGTTTGATACTTTTCTATAAATTCAAGAGATTGAGGAGGTTAAGAGCTGGCTATTGAAGTGAGAAAAGTTGGTCGGAAAGAAAGGTTTGTAAGGCGCCTCGTCCGTCATTATTTTAAGCGCGATTTGTGTGTTGTGAGTTGAATGAGCCAGCAGCCTCTTTACAAGTCTTGAGGTAGTATGGTAAGGTTCATTTAATAATTTAAAATTTCATGTTTTATTGAGGTTAAATGTTGAGATTATGTCTAGCCCAAGTGAGGCATTGAAAGTGTGATATCGTGTTGATTGTTGTCGTAGTTGACATCGAGTTAGAGACCTCTCAGCATGGGCATTGTTAGCTGGTCCTTTACTATATGTTATATATATGTGATGTGACATGTGTTTAAAGGTTTGGTTGCTAACTGAAATTGGTGAAAGAGCCAAGATGATGACATGTAAATGATTTTAAGCCAAGTAAAGACGTCGCAAGCTATTAAGGGTAAATGAGATTATTAAATTAGGATTTCCTTTTTATGGTTATCCTTTATCTTATGTGTATGTTATGAAATATGTCAGGCCAAGAGGAGATTTCATAATCCCTTTTCCTTAAGACGAATGACAAGCTAGCGATCTCCGAGCTCTAATGTCCCTTTAAACATGATCTATAAATCTTGTTTAAACTCTTAGGTCATACGCAGTTCCTTATGATTTATACAAGTTTTGAATACATGCATTTAAATGCTATTTTCTAGCTTTACATGTTATAAGTTCTCACTTGTAGTTATGCATTACGAAGGAGGCCAATGTAGGCCATAAATTTAGTATTCGTCATTTCGATCTATTCATGTTAAATTGACCCAGTATAAGCCATATCGGCTCCGTTATGATTATGATTAAGATTTATTGTTTTACCTTGGTGTGGTACACCAGCTGGAGGTATTTTTATTTTACCCCAATGTGGTACATTGGCTGGATGAAATTTATCTCGGTGTGGTACACCGGCTGGATGAAATTTATCTCGGTGTGGTACACCGGTTGGAGGCATTTTTATTTTTATCCCAATGATCTATACTGGCTGGATTAATTTTATATGGATTTTATGGCCGGCTGGCCACCGACATTTCAGTTATAGTTTTTATTGTGCATTAGATGGTTGAATTTACACTTTAATATTTAGTTATTGTCAAGTTTCGATTTTCAGGATTTCAAGGTGTTACTATTCCTTATTTTTGGCTCATTTATCATTGTTATCTTATATTTTTACAGTTTCCAGCCTTACATACTAGTACATTTTATTCATATTGACATCCCTTCATCTGGGGACCGCTCCTACAATCATGTTGTAGGTACAGGCCAAGGCTCAAATCATCAGACACAGTAGGAGCACAATTTTAGTGAAATTATGGTATGCTCCTCTTTTCTAGGAGTCATGTCCTAGTTTTGACTATTTTGAGTTTTATGTACAGCATGGGTAGGCCAGGGATGCATTTCAGTTTGTTTACTCTGTAGAGGCTAATGTGGACTAGTTTGTATAGTAGTTTTAGTTATGTGGTCGTGTTGGTTTTTCATTACTCTGTTTAGCTTTATTGCAGCCTTGATGACTTTCCATGTTGCTTATTCTTTATTATCGAGACCTTATGGGTCCAGTATTTATCTTGGTTGGTTGTGACAGGTGGCATGGTCGGCCTAAGTGTTACATTTTTAGACGTTATATAGCCGACTTCTTGATCAATCATGAATTGAATGCCAGTTGTGCCCTATCCCAATTTTGGGGCACGACATCCTTTACCCAGGATTGATGACTTGTTTGATCAGCTTCAAGGAGCTATTTGTTTCTTCAATATAGATCTTATATCAGGATACCAGCAGTTCAGGGTTAGAGAATGGGATATTCCAAAAACAGCCTTTAGAACACGGTATGGTCACTACGAATTCGTAGTTATGTCTTTTAGACTAATAATTGCTCCTGCAGTTTTTATGGATCTGATGAATAGGGTATTCAAGACATACCTGTATGGTCGTCATCATTTTTATATAGGACATCTTGGTTTATTCCAAAACTGAGGAGGAACATATGGACCATCTGAGAATAGTTTTACAAACTCCCAGGAACCGCCAATTGTTCGCCAAGTTTAGCAAGTGTGAATTCTGGCTAAAATCAGTTGCCTTTCTCGGTCACGTGGTCTCTAGAGAGGGTATTCAGGTGGATCCCTAGAAGATAGAAATAGTTAAGGACTGGCCAAGACCCACCTCTCCGACAAACATTAGGAGAGTCTTGGGTCTAGCTGGCTATTACAGACGGTTTGTTGAAGGATTCTCCTCTATTGCCTCCTCTTTGACCAAACTAACTTAGAAAAAGTTGAAGTTTCAGTGGTCTAACGAATGCCAAAAGAGTTTTCAGGAGCTGAAGATTCGACTCACTACAGCCTCAATTTTGACTCTGCCAGAAGGTTTAGATAGGTTTGTGATCTACTGTGATGCCTCCAGAGTTGGCCTTGGTTGTGTTTTGATGCAACATGGAGAAGTCATAGCTTATGCTTCCAGATAGCTCAAGGTTCATGAGAAGAAATATCCGACTCATGATCTTGAATTGGCAGCAGTAGTGTTTGTCTTGAAGATTTTGAGGCATTATATTTATGGGGTTCATGTAGATGTTTTCGCTGATAACAAGAGCCTACAGTATATGTTTAGTCAAAAGGATTTGAATCTTCATCAAAGAAGATGGCTAGAGTTATTGAAGGATTATGACATGAGTGTGTTGTATCACCCAGGTAAGGCCAATACAGTGGCTGATGCCCTCAGTAGGATATGTTGGGTAGTGTTGCGCATGTTCAAGAAGGTAAAAAGGAGCTGACAAAGGATATTCACAAATTGGCTCAGTTAGGAGTATTGTTAGCTGATTCATCTAATGGCGGGGTTGTAATCCAAAGTGGGTCAGAATCCTCACTGTTGGTAGAGGTTAAGTTAAAGCAGGATGAAGACCCAATTCTACTCAAGTTGAAGGAGGCAGTTTTAAGAAAAGAGGTGGAAGCTTTCTCCAAATGAGAAGATGGTGTGCTCCGCTACCAAGATTGATTGTGTGTTCCAGAGGCTGACAATTTGAGGCAGCGGATACTAATGGAAGCCCATAGCACTAGATATACTATCCACCTAGGTCCCACCAAGATGTACCATGATCTACGACAAATCTACTAGTGGAATAGCATGAAGAAGGACATCGCAGAACTTGCTAAGTGTCCAAACTGCCAACAGGTCAAAGTTAAACACCAGAGACCTGGGGGTATGACTCAAAATATCAGTATTCCTACCTGAAAGTGGGAAGAAGTGAATATGGACTTCATCACAGGTTTACCTTGTACTCACCGGCAAAATGATTCAATTTGGGTGGTCGTAGATCAAATGACTAAGTCAACACATTTCCTACCAGTTAAGATTACATATTCAGTAGAGTATTATGCTAGGCTATACATCTGGGAGTTAGTCAAATTTCATGGAGTTCCCTTATCTATATTCTCAGATAGGGGTACTCAGTTCACCTTGCACTTCTGGAAGTCATTCCAGAAAGGACTTAGTACTCAGGTTAAGCTTAGCACGGATTTCCACCCATAGAAAGATATCCAGGCCGAGCGGACTATTCAGACTTTGGAAGATATGTTGAGGGCGTGTGTGATCGACTTCAAGGGAAGTTGGGATGATCACCTACCTCTCATCGAGTTCGCGTACAACAACAACTACTACTCCAGTATTCAGATAGCCCTGTTCAAGGGATTATATGGTAGAAGGTTCAGATCTCCTATAGGGTGGTTTGAGTTGGTAAAGATACTTTGATAGGTCTGGATTCAGTACATGAGGCCATGAAAAAGATTCAATTATCAGGGAATGGCTGAGAACAGCTCAAAGCCGGCAGAAATCATATGCAGATGTGAGGAGAAGGGAGTTGTAGTTTGCGATGGATGATTAGGTATACCTGAAAATATCACATATAATGGGGGTGATGAGAGTGGAGAAGAAATTAAAGCTCATTCCTAAGTATATCGGCCCTTACAGAATCCTGAGATGCATTAGCAATGTGGATTATGATCTAGAGTTTCCTACGGAGTTAGCATCGGCGCATCCAATATTTCGTGTGGTCAATATAAAGAAATGCATCAATGACCCAACCTCAATAGTGCCTCTAGAGAGTGTTGGTGTAAAGGACAACCTCTCTTTTGAAGAAGTTCCAGTTCAGATCTTAGGCCGTCAGGTTCGTAAGCTGAGAAATAAGGAGATCGCTTCAGTAAAAGTCTTATGGAGGAACAACTAGTTGAGGGAGCTGCATGAGAAGAAAAAGCAGATATGATGGCTAAATACCCTCATTTATTTGCTTCTAGCTCAGTTTCAGCATCAGGTACTAAAGTTTATCCTTAATACTCTATTCAGTTCCATACTCATCAACTTTATTCATGTTTGAAATGTGCACCCTATTTGCATAAGTCCAGTTAGTATGTTTCACCTCAGTTGGGAGTCAGTCACTCCTTCAGTAGTCAGTTTATAGCTCTCAGTGAGGGATTTCAACTCTTTTTCCCCTGTCTTTTAGCTTAATTAGACTTCATTCAAGGACGAATGTTCCTAAGGGGGGAGATATTGTAACACCCCAGAAATTTCTGAGACTAGTCTTTAGATTTAAAACTTGATTATAAACAAAATTGGGGGAAAAAAACTCAGTACGACTCGTACAATCATGGTACGAGCCGTACCTAGACTCGTAACAGGAGGTTTGGAGGAAAATAGTAAGTGTGATTGGAGGAATCACGAGTGTATGTTACGACTCATTCTGAGATGGTACGGATTGTACTGACCAGTCATGGATAAGTTCAGAGAAACAATCATAGAAATTATAGGTAACCATGATTCATGGTACGACTCGTGGTAGGCTGGTATGGACCGTACACTGAGTCGTGAGTTGTATTAGAGGATGTTCAAGAGGAAGTTACAAACTAAGGTATGACTCATAGGATGCATGTACGAATCATAGAAGGCTTTCGTGGAAAACATCAGAGAAATGGTGTGGAGCAGGTCCCTAACCACGAGTGAAGGTACGGGCTGTAGGATCCTGGTACGACTCATAGGTTGAGTCGTACCACCTGTCGGGCAGAAATTTTAAAGCAGTTTCCAGGGGTATTTTTGTAACTTTTTATTATTTTAATACCTAATCTACGTCGTTTGGGGTTCGTTTAGAAGGGAATTTGGGGGGGTTGACCGATTGTCCTCCTCATTCTCTTTCAAAATCTTAGAAAAGATAGTACGAAGAAACACAGGCATCTCAGAGCAAAAGTTAAGGTATTCAGTCTTTCTTCTTAGATTTCTCAAGGGGTTTCTCAAGAATTCTACTTCAGGTATGTGGGGTTTCAACAAGGAAAGTTCTTTTACCCTTGTGTCGCAAATTCTTACAGCAATTCTCCCTAGTTCTAGCCTTGTAGAATATTGAACCTAGGGGCCCCTTTGCAGATATCTTATGAATTCCCTTATTTTGTTGATTCTTGAGTTATTCCTAGATCATTGCCAATTGTAATTCATTCTTGGTATCTCATTTCATACGACATGTATTTAGCCCTAATCTTTAGAGAAACAGTATGACTAAATTATTTTTATGTAAGCCAACATTATCGTATTTTTGGAGTAGTAATTCGAAAGATATAGATCAATAAATGATTGTAATGATCTATGAATATCTAAAATATGGAGTATTTTAACCAATAACAAAAAAACTTGAGGACTACATTCTTATATGTCAATAAATATTTTTTCTATGAATTAAATAATAATGTGAAAATTATAAGATAATTTTATATCCTCATGTTCTATCAATAGGCTTATTAAAATGATCCACATAATTATGAAGGATAGCTATGTATGTATTTATGTATGTATGTATGTATATATATGTCACGCCCCACTTTGGGAGGCATGACTGGCACCTAGTGCCCTATTGGGGTTTGAACTGACCAAGATAAGTTGTGCACTCGTGGTGCAGGCTCACTTCTCAATTCAAGAAAACGACGGGCTATATCTCGGCTGTAAATACAACCTCCGGTAGACAAGTCCTTATAGCCACCTGTAAAAGAAAATCAACTAGTCAGAAATAACAACAACAGGGAATCCTATGTGGACCGACAAGATCACCATGATGTCTAGTTATGACTGTAAATTAAATCCAGTATTAAGCTAAATTATGACCGATAAGGCCGCTAATCTACCAGCTAAACAAGGCCCCACACGGCCAACACGTAAACTAAAACACATATGGCCCCCACACGGTCAATAACAGCTAACCATAGGGAAAAAGAACAATCTGCAAGCCTCTAGGAGTAATACGATTGTCGGGACAGGGCCCCGACCTATCCATGAACTGTACAATCAAAAGGAAGTAACCTTCTATCTACAAGCTCCGGAAGAAAGGAGCTAACTGCTCTAATGATGCTGATTGAAAACTACGAGGGACCTGCTCCCCCTCTATTTGCACCAACAGGCAAGTAATGCAGCGCCCCAGAAAGGGTGTCAGTATAATATGTACTGAATATGTAAGGCGATAACTGTAAATGGCTGAAATAAAGAGATAAAACTGAGGATAACTGAAATGAAGAAATAGAGATCATACCTGAGTAATAGAACGTCTTACTGTCTAACTTTCAATAACTAAAGCAAACATAAACCTTACCTGGCCCCCATAAGCCAGAAGGTACAACCAGCACAGAATAACCCACCTGGGGCCCCCATAAGCCCTGGTGAGTATACTTCAGTCTATATACACCTATCCAAGGTCACATTGGTCAACTAATAGATATAGACGTCCTACCAATCCCCTTGGTTTGTAATTGAGCCCGCTCGACCCCTGACTTTAACTGTGTCTGAGTCCGATGGACTCCTGATATCTGCACCCCGGGCACCAGGCTCGACGGTGTGTATAAAGCCAACCACAACATATGAGGACCTGGGACCCTATCTTCATCCCTGGAAGACGGCATACCGCTCCATAGAGCGACGTCATCTCGCCCCTGGCGGGCGTCGACACAGCTAATAACTCCGGGGTTGATCATGAAGGCTATACAGGTATAATCCATCCCAAACTAAACATGGAATACGAGTTTTAGCTAATAACAACAACTAATCATAATAGGCATGTTTCTGCTACTCTTACTGGGACTCAAACTAGGTTATCATGCTAAGGAAACCAACATGCCGAAAGAAACTGCCTTAACATACCTCGTTTGCCACTTACTGATTAACTGGTGAGTTTCAGCTCGTATTCAACTGCTCTTCTCAACTGCAATCGTATTATTGAAAGAATGAGGCTAATTTCAGCACTAAATTAGATGAAAACAATAACTTTATATATAAATATTAATTATATTTCAACTTGACGGAACACAGTAGAAAACTCGTAATTTCTCAAGGATCTAGAAGGGAGAAATGCTTACTTTAAGCCTGTGATCGTATTGACACTAGTTTGGATCAATTCCAATAACTTTAGCTCGGCGGAGTTATGATTTTTCGGGAGAATTTCGCGAAACTAACTCTATAGTAATGCTCCCTGCAGCCTCATACTTCGATACCCGGAGATAATTTGAATTTGGACAGCATTTTGCTGCATAAACAGATGCATTTAACTTATTTTCTTCGTATCCTCAGTTTTCTAGAAATTTATATATATAGAAATGAATGTGAAATCAAAGGTTGGAACATATATATACTTGAGACAGTGGATAAGGGTCCGTGGCACGGACCTCAATGCGCCAATAGTCGGGCATGCCACGGCGCCAAACACGCCAGGGAGGGTCCGTGCCACGCTGCCCCATTGGGCAGTTAGCCCGGCCTTCTCCCACGCAATCCCGACTCCGTGCTCGTCCGACCTATCCCTGGGCCCTTTTCTCGCACGTATTTCACCCTAAAACCCTTAACCAACGTACGAGTAGGCCGTCTAAACATTAGAAACTTGTGTGGTGTAACATCCTCCCCCCTTAGAAACATTCATCCTCGAATGTTTTACTTTAGCTTATAGACATCTTACTCTTATAACTACTTATTCTGGAAATATTTCGGCAAAGCTTCCCCTGTAATATGGACTATCCAAAAATCTTGAAACACAGAAAAGTCCAATACAGGCACTTCACATAACACTATAGCAATTGTTTCACAACAACATTGTATCTAGCTGAGTAGTACATGTAACACATATCACAGAACAAACTGAATCGTAAATGTACCTTAACTGCATAGCCTGGCTAAGTTTGGAACAAATGAGGATATCTGGATTTCATGTCGTTCTCAACTTCCCAAGTCATTTCCTCTCTGTTCTTGTTTCTCCACAGTACCTTAACAGAAGCAACATCCTTAGTCCTCAACCTGCGAACTTGCCGATCTAATATAGCTATTGGATTCTCTTCATAGGTTAATTCCTCAGTAACCTGGACATCCTCAACTGGAACAATTTAGGATAGATCCCCTATGCACTTTCGTAGCATCAACACATGGAAGACTGGATGAACGGATTCCAACTCTGAACGCAAATCTAGCTCGTATGCCACCTGGCCTATTCTTCGTAGTATTCGATATGGCCCAATAAACCTCGGGCTGAGCTTACCCTTTTTTCCAAACCTTATTACGCCCTTCATTGGCGAGATTTTTAGAAATACCCAGTCACCTAAACTGAACTCCAGGTTTCTACGGCGCATATCAGCGTAAGATTTCTGGCGGCTCTGAGCTGTCAGCAGACGTTCTCTGATTAGCTTTATTTTCTCTTCTAACTGGTGAATTATATCCGGCCCAATTAACCCTATCTCTCCAACCTCGAACCAACCAATTGGGGACCTACATTTTCTCCTGTATAAATCCTCATAAGGCGCCATCTGAATCGCTGAATGGTAACTGTTATTGTAGGCAAACTCAATAAGGGGTAAATGTTCATCCCAACTGCCTCCAAAATCTAGTGCACACGCCCGTAACATTTCCTCGAGCGTCTGAATTGTATGTTTCGCCTGCCCATCTTTCTGAGGGTGGAATGCCCTACTCAGATTAACTTAGGTTCCCAAACCTCTTTGGAAGGACTACCAGAAACTAGCTGTAAATTACGCTCCCCTGTCAAAAATGATAATACTGGGACGCCATGTACTATCTCCCTGATATAAATCTCGGTATAATCCTCAGCTGAGAAGGTGGTCCTGACTGGAAGAAAGTGAGCTGATTTCGTCAACCTATCAACAATCACCCAGATGGAATCAAATTTATTCCTGGTATGAGGTAAACTTGTCAAAAAATCCATATGAATTGCCTCTCATTTCCACATAGGCACTTCTATCTCTTGTGTCAGTCCGCCGAGTTTCTGATGTTCGGCTTTCACCTGCTGGCAATTAGGGCATTGAGACACAAATTCTGCTATTTTCTTTTTATTCCCGACCACAAGTAATTTTTTTATATCATGATACATCTTTGTTGAACCCGGATGAAGAGAGTAACGGGAATAATGCACCTCGCCCATAACTTGCTGGCAAAGTCCTGCCGCGTCTGGAACACAGAGGTGGTCCCTATATCTCAAAACTCTGTCTTCAGTTACCTGTTGTTACTTCCCCTCGTTGAACCTTATCTCTGAGCTGAACCAGGTTAGGGTCTTCGTACTACCGTTCTTTCACTTCCACAATTAATGACGATACTGTCGTATTCTGAATTACTGTTGCACTGTCTCCCGAATCTACTATACGAACGGCTAAACTGGCTAACTGATGCATTTCTCGAGCCAGTTCCCGTTGTCCTAGCTTTAGGTGTACTAAACTCCCCATGGATTTATGGCTGAGGGCATCTGCTACAACATTGACTCTCCCTGGGTGGTACAAAATATTCCATCATAGTCTTTCAACAGCTCTAACCAGCGACGCTACCATAGATTCAATTCTTTCTATGTGAAAATGTACTAGAAACTCTTGTGATCAGTGAAAATATCTACATGAACGTCATACAGATAGTACCTCCATATTTTGAAGGCATGAATTACCACGGCTAACTTCAGGTCATGGGTGGGATAGTTCTTTTCATACTTCTTCAGTTGCCTGGAAGCGTAAGCAATTACTTTACCATGCTGCATCAGAACACATCCTAACCTGACTCCTAAAGCATCGCAATATACTGCATAACCCTCTGATCCTCCCGACAAGGCTAGTACTGGTGCTGATGTCAGTATGTTTTTCAACTCTTGAAAGCTCTGTTCACATGCTTCAGTGCAGTGAAATTTGACTGCTTTCATAGTTAACTTGGTCAAAGGCACTGCTAAGGTAGAAAATCCTTCCACAAACCTCCTGTAATACCCAGCTAACACCAGGAAACTACGTACCTCGGTCAGAGTGGTAGGCCTAGGCCATGTTTTTATGGCTTCAACTTTCTGCGAGTCTACTTGAATGCCAGTATCCAACACAATGTGGCCCAAAAAGGCCACTGAATTCAGCCAAAATTCACATTTAGAAAACTTCACATACAGCTGGCGATTTCTGAGAGTTTGGAGAACTGTTCATAGGTGATCCCGGTGATCTGCCTCTGAGCGAGAATATACCAGAATGTCATCAATAAATACTATTACAAACAGGTCCAGATACGGCCTGAAGATGTTTTTCATCAAGTCCATGAACACTACGGGAGCATTCGTCAGTCTAAAGGACATGACTAGAAATTCAAAGTGGACATATCTGGTCTTGAAAGCGGTTTTTGGAATATCCCTCTCACGAACGCGAACCTGATGGTACCCTGATCTTAAGTCAATTTTCGAGAAATACTTTGCCCCCTACAACTGGTCAAACAAGCCATCTATTCTAGGAAGCGGGTACTTATTCTTGATAGTGACTTTATTCAGTTGCCGGTAGTCTATACACATACGGAGGGAGCCATCCTTCTTTCTCACAAACAGAACTGGTGCTCCCTACGGTGAAGTACTCGGCCTGATAAATCCCTTATCTAACAGATCTTTCAACTGTTCCTTCAACTCTCTAAGCTCAGCAGGAGTCATTTGGTACGGGGAATAGATATGGGTTGAGTACCTGGTAATAAATCAATTGCAAAGTCGATTTCCCGTTGTTCGGGTGAGGGATTCTCTTAAGAATAAAGAATTCGAATAGAATCTAATTCATGTTCATGTTAACAAAAGAGCGGATCCAATACCGAGATGCTTGAGTGAAAAGGCTAGCCTTGTATATATGCTATTTCTGTTTATATCAGAGGTGCCCAAAGCTAGAAGCAAGATTTCGAGTAGAATATTCAAAGCTTTTGATTACGTAAGATGGATGGATTTGGAAGCAAGTGAAAGAACTAGTTGCATAGATATAGATATAGAGAAAGTCCTTTCTCTGAAGACGGAGATATTAGGGTTTTGAGATCGGTTCTGACGTCGAACAGGTTTTCGATCTTGAACTAAGAAATAGACCCTAGAAGCTAAAAAGGGCTATCCTGAGCAATTGTAATAATCGGGTTCATTGATATTCTTGGTATAGTAGATGTTATAACACATACAATCATACTCAATTCGATGGAATTGTTTGATCTTAAAGGGGATCTTCTATAATTTCACACATGAGGGGTTATTCTTCATTTTGTCCAGTCATTAATAACTTGATTATTTTTAGGTAATAGTAGATAGAAACAACACTTGTAAGGAGTCTTATTAAAACCAATAAATATAGCCTTGCCTGCCATCCACACCAGAATAAATAGAGTTTTCCAAAAAAGCCTGCTAGTGGAGGAAGACCTCCTAGGGATAAGAGACATAGGGCTAAAGAGAGAGCCAAAAAAGGATCTTTTGTGTATAATCCTGCATAATCTCGAATTTTATTAGTTCTGGTACGTAGAGCAAATAATACAATGCAAGCAAAAGTTCCTAGATTCATGGAGATATGAACAACATATAAGTTATCATGCTTGCACATCCATCATTTGAGTCTCCAACAATTATTCCAATAATTACATATCCGATTTGGCCTATGGATGAATATGCAAGCATATGTTTCCTGCTTGTTTGAGTAATAGCAACGAGATTTTCGAGCCAATGTTCGAATACTAGGCGCTACGGTGCTGAAGTAACAAATGCCATACTCCCAGGAAAAGCTCGAACGACTTTGAGCAAGAGGGTACCTATACTCGAAACTGACAC
>JACEIK010001279.1:46350-108517 GCA_018107945.1 Datura stramonium
CAAGCCATCGTAAGAATATTATTCCACAGTTCTTCGGGATAAATTTTACCGGCCCTCTTATTATACGGGATTTATCATTCATTCGGAGTTGTTTCCAACCTTATTCATCACCACTAGTTCTATGACTTTACATCACACCCTCACCTTGGGGGTATGAGCGGCACGTGCCCTAGTAGGACACAGATTGCTAATTGGTGAGCCTAAACGCATCGGGTGCTGGCTAGCTCTATCTTAGATTCCTAGAATCGACGGGCTATATGGTACACGTAAATCTGACCTCAGAGCGGCTTGAGCCTATAGCCACACTGCATATGATTTTAACTAACCGAGAGACATACTTATAAGGGGAAACCTATACGGACGACAAGGTCACCCGTCTTTGTCTAGTTTTGTAACTCAACATAATGAATGTATTGTGCGTCTACGCTGACCCAGCAAAGTTACCACTACTATCGAGCCATACGGCCAACACAATCCAACAATACTAAACAACTAAACAAACGCACGGCCCCATGCTGACCAGCCTTTTGCTAACCACGGGGAGATATATATACGCGTGCGCAAGCCTACGCAGTGCGGATAAAATGGTCGGGACGGGGCCTGGCCTACCCATGCTTGTACAACAAAAGAAAATGAACTACACCTCACGAATATCAAGCTCGGATGACGGAGGCGTGACTCTATGGGCATTTGGAATCACGAGGGATCGCCTCTGCGTACATGAGTACTGCGAGCAAGTAATACGAGCGCCCCAACGAGCGTCGTACCTTTAGTCTTGGTATACCAAACTTGAATACAAGCGAATAATAACAACATAACTGCAACTGCGAATGGCGAGGAAATAGCGAATCGCCAGGCGGTGTAAGGTGAATCGGACTTTCTGTCTTGTGATAGAGGCTGGAGCGTGCACACATGCGTCGTGGCGGTGCACTTGATTATTTATAATATATAACATATAAATACATATATATATATAGCAAGCAGAACCAATACCAACCCCATGCAAGTCGGATGGTGCCAACCCAGTAAGCAATCTATATACCCTACACAGATCAAACCATCCAAAAATAAGTCACTCCACTCCTTCTACCCAACTCTCCCCCTGAGCACCTCTGCTTGTTGCAGGTCTCAGAAGCTCGGAGCTATGGCACAAATATAAATAGCGTATCGATGCAGGGGACTCCTATCACTACATGTCATAGCATGGCGTATCGAATCATTCGCAGGCGCGTGCGCGCAACGGGAGCAGCTTTGTCTTATGTGCGATCGGCGTATGGGAAGCTTCATCCCATCTTCGTCCGTCTGGGGTCGGCATGCCACTCCTTGGAGTGACGGTAAACCCACCCGCTCGGTCGGCGACACGGTTACCAACCCCGGGCGGCGGGGATGCTCGGCGCCTGCAATATAATCAAGTCTTAACAATCCAATAAGCACATATATAGCGTATTTAAGGCGAAAATGTTATTTGTATTTCGATTTCTTATTACGAACTCTTTCGTGTTATACTAATTCTCATACTATTTTATGCGAATCTGGGATCTTTATCATTTGCATGGCTAATACGCCTTAAGATACTATCTTTTGTGTGGCTATGCGCCCAGCCAAAGTTATCATCTGTCTGTTTGGCTTTCTTTATAGCCAAGTTACTATCAGCTATCCAATTTTACTTTACTAACTTTTATTACGAATATATGTCATATTATCTAAAACATGCTAAACACACTCTTAGGACTATCTTGAGTGCAAAAATGATAACTACGCCATTTGGGGCATTTTGCTTTACTAACTTTGAATTTGAATACGATATAACGACCTTAAGCAGTTCTTGGGCCTTTCAAAGCACATTATTCAACTCACGGGGAATTCTATTACGGGTTCTTGTAAACCATGCTAGGCTAGAGTTACTAACTGGGCAGAAGCGCTTTACATACCTTAACCTCGGGTTATCAGGCCATTGATGGACGAAGCTCGGTTAGTACTCCCGGCTATTTCTCCCAATTGCATTCACATATATGTCAATTAGAGACTAAATACACCAATATTACGAAGAAAGCGTCACTTTTGACATATTTATAGCTCAAACATTGGTTTATCGAAAGATGGTCAAAAAACTTGCTATTTCTCGATAGTCCGGAAGGAGAAATATTCACTTTAAGGCTAGAGCACATTGACACTAATTGGAGCAATTCTACTTACTTTAGCCCGGTACGGTGCGATTGTCGGCGAATTCGCGAAACTAAATCAGTAGGAATCTTTCCTGTTGCTAAATACCTCGGTATACGAGTTAATTTGAATTTGGACGCGTTTGTGAGCGTAATCGAAAATTATCAAATATCTCCACGTTCTCCTCTTTCTCTCTCGCGTTTTAAATTATGAAGATGTTATGAAATAAACCGAAGTGGAGGGCTTATATAATTGGGACTTATAAATTGCATTATTCGGAGATACGATTTATAAGTCGCATTCTGAAATACGATTTATAAATTAGCATTTTGCCTTGCGGCCTTGGAGCTTAGTGCTTGTCCGATCGTTCCCCCGGGCCTTTTTTATAGCATGTATGACAGTCTAAAACTCTTAACCAACATGCGGAATAGGCCATCTACATGTTAAGAATTTGCAGTGTAACACTTTCCATTTTAAGGCGGTCTATTCGGGTCAAATTTCGCCATTTGTTAGTAATTCTAAATTTTCTCATGTAGATTCACCAATACATAAGATTAATTAGATAATGACTGCGAGTCTGAATCACTCAATCACGGTTAACTGTGAGTTCTTACAATTACTTGTTCTTTTCTTCCCTCAGATTCGTTCTAAGTTAATTAATTTACATCACTAATTCACCTTCTCATTCATAGCATATAAAAAGGGTATAACAAGTTCACACAACTCCATTGAATCTATTCACCTCGCTTCATTCTTGTTCCTCTCTTTTTATACAACAAAAGTATAAAGAATATATTCATAATTTTATACTATGAAATACACCATCAAAATATACCACAAAAACAATTACAATCATATGTCATCAACAACTTCTATCAAGAATATTACCTCAATACTCCACTATCGAGATCATAACATCAAGGACACATCATCAAGAATATCCAATCAAGATTACTTGTCAAGAAAATCACATTAAGAGTGCACCCCCCCATTATTAATCATCAATTAGGTTTTACTTTTCCACATGTTCTCATACCTAGATTAATCCTCCAATTTCCTTAGTTATTTCACTACGAGCATTTTATCAAGCCATCATATTTTATGATCCCTTTACCCTCATCGATTGTACATCAATAGTACACACGTATATGATTCACTAATTATAGTCTAACACAAAGGCAAACCATAAACTACCTGGATCGCAGAAGCCAGAACATGCGGTTACTCCCTTGAGAGCTTTGCCTTTCTCAATCTAACCTCCAGAACATTCAAAGTCTAGAAATAAGACATTAAGGAATTAATCCAATAGGCTTATTTTGGTTTAAGGATTTGGGAACTCAACCCACTCCATTCTACCCATTGTTTATGGTTAAATTCAATAATCAAAGGCTAAATTATCATAATCCAAATCTACAATGATCATTCAAACCTAGTTCATGAGGTTTTTTTACTCCCCTAACCCTCTTAAAATAGTCTTTAAGGTTGGAGTTTCTAATTATTGAATTATAAGTCCCAACACCCCCATCACCTATCATCAAAAAAATGTTCTATAATAACATTCACCCTAAGTGTTAATTTACCACTTATAGGCCTAGAAATCAATACCCAAATCACTCTCATAACCCTAGCCCTAGTTTTCAAAAACCTAGATTCTTAGCTAGAAATTCACCATTAAAGATTATCTTTATTTCTAGGTGTTAGAGAATCTCAAGATGGAGGAATTAACACGGAAATCTTACCTTGGAATAAGAAATTGCTTTAGCCCTTGAGAATTTTCACGGAGCTCTCAAACTTCGTGCCTTAGGATAATGGGGTGAAAAACCTCAAAATTTTAACTTAAACTAACTTTTAAGCACAACGTCGTCGCTGCGAGTGTCAGCTACGACGAGGCTTGTTCGCCCACGGCAGTCACATTGCTGCCAAAATTTTTGAATCATTACGCTAATGTCATTGAGGCACTATAACAATCGAATGGTCATTACAAGAGGACATTGCCGGCGTCCATAGTGTCGGTGCGGTGGTTTTCCAGCTGGTTACATCCAGAATTTATCACGGCCAGACACTGTGTCACCATAGTCTCGTTGCAGCGAAAATCCCTAGGTTATGGCAGTCCCTCAAACCAGTAACTACCCGGAATTCACCCGATTTCATACTTAGAAAAAATTTGCGGCCCTTTCTATTCCTTCCCTACAGTTCTAGTGTTATAGGTCCTTAACCATCTAAATGACGTAAGTCGTTACATGTACCTATATTAGTAGTCTTGAAGATTGTTTGAATTGATTTTTTATTCTGCATTTATGATTAATTGAAACAATAGTTATACGTTATGAAGATTATTGAGTATTTTGCATTAAATATTGTTAAAAAGGTTAATAAAGAAATGAGGCTAGCTTATGTGGAGATAATTGGGTGCTCTCGTAGCTTAATGAGATTTTGAGTTGTGATAGACCTCTCCAACAAATTTTCTTAAACGAAAAAATATTTTTTCAATGGACTCTCTTTCATTCAATTAAAATAATTCATATTCACGTATAAGGAGACTTATAATGGTATTTTTGACTTTATCAGTTCATTCACATATGACTTTCTAATTTATCCTACATGTCTTTTGCCATCTCACGACTAGATATTTTTTCATATTATTTACCCACTATGGCATTATACAATAAATTTTTATCCTTGAAATAATATATATATATATATATATATAAGGAGGTTATAAGCATGTTGACGTAATACGCTTCTATGACCTTCATTCTTATTTATCTTTTTGTAATTAGCTTTTTAAGTATTTTCTCTATTTTAAAATCTATATCTATATATTAATTATGAATATCATTTTTTTCCTAAATAATAAATAGGTTTGCATTAAAACCCGATTACATCATTTGTAATTACAATGGTCTTTAATGTTTATTAAGCTTTAAACAATTACATGTTAATTAATTTTCTTGCCTCTTCATATTATTTATATAAGGAGGTTATAGGCATACTGATGTGACATGCTTCTATGACCTCCATTCCTTTTTTTTTTTGAGTATTTTCTCCATTTTTAAATCTATATCTATATATTAATTATGAATATCATTTTTTTCCTAAATAATAAATAGGTTTACAATAAAATCCAATTACATCATTTGTAATTACAATGGTCTTCAATATTTATTAATCTCTAAATAATTATATGTTAATTAATTCTTGTGCATCTTTATATATATATATATAAAGCATTTCTCTTAGACCACCATGGTATTTATATTTTTGTCAATTTTAAACCTTTTCTCTTATATTTCTCCTTAAAATTTGCTGGAAAATAAAATAAATTTATCAATAAGTATATAAAACATTCAATGTTCCATCTGATGCGAACAGCATTTACCATGTTAAATAAAATTTGTCATCGCATGTTATATATTTCACATTCTATAAAAGCTTTTCCTAATTAATCACAATATTTCTAACAACTTTTCATTTACGTAACTTCTAATTACAATAATATTTAATGTGTATTAATATCTTACAATTGCAACGATAATTAATTCACTATAAGCCTTTTAATATTTTTGTGATACACTAGCTATATATAATTTGGAAGTGAGTTTTTGTACATACTCTAATTTGCATGCTCTAACATATTTTTCATTGAATTTTAGAAATAGGTTATTGAAAATGAAGAGTTGAAGTTGTTCTTCCTATCATATAATGAGGTAATTTTTAAAGATACAATCTGAGATATCACTTATTAAGTAAGTACTATTTAACGAACGTTCAAATTTAATTTATTATTCAAACAGTCTTTTCAGTATATCAAGTGTTTTGTATATGTTCTTGCATTGTATATTTTATATTACTTTCTCCGCCCTAAAATATTTCTCATATTTCTTTTTTCAAGAGTCAAATTATATGAATTTTGATAATATTTTTTAAAAAAAAATCATCATGTGTATATGACATTAGTTACAACTTATAGTACTTTTCGAGCTATTTTGTATCCTCTTCTTTCTTTTGTTGATTTTGTTAATTATTCTCTATCATACAACGACAATAATTAGTTGATTAACAAAAAGAAGATAACAAAAGGAAGGCAAAAGGTGGAGTTGTAGAAAATTGACGGCTATTAAAATCATCTTATTTCATTCATCTTGATCCTTATGCTTAGCTACGAGTTTATTGTAGCTAATTGCAAGGATTCAACGTTAATTAAAAACATTTATATATACATGTATACATGCCTTTTTAGCAATTCATGGACCTTGCTTTATTCGAAGATGTAAAGAGGTAATCTTGTAAGTGATAATTGAATCTCTATTCTCTTATAATTTATTTTTTTCTAAATTTTTTATCACTCGATAGTATAAATTGAAAAATAAAAAATAATTATACAAACACATATACACAAAAGAGAATGAAAGAAGCAAAAAAACTCATTCGAATAAATGTTTGTAAGAATTATAATGTAAAATATGTATTTTGTAGTGTCTAATAATTTTTATTTTCTAGAGTAAAAGTTTAAATGGTGAGGAAGGAGACGCTAAAGCAATTGAGGATACAAATGTGAGTTTAGTATTTATTATCTTCAAAATAAACTAACAAAGAATAACTTTAAAAATTCACAATTCATAATATGAATCTAACATTTCTTGTTGTTGCTTAGATGATAAAATTTGCACATAGCCCAGACTTATAAATTGGTTCTTGAATACGCATATCTTAATTTTAGTATTATAGTTGAAAGAATAAGTTAGAGATTGAATAGCAATGTATGGTAAAAATATTATTGATTATGTATTTAGCAAAATTACAAAAAAAATGATTAGAATATGTAGGTGAGTTTTAGAAAAGATTATGTCAACTCCTAAAATCATAATATTCTAATGTGTAAAGTGTTGCAGAAGAAAAAATAAAAAAAATGTCATGCAGCAGCAGGTATGGTAACGCGCAGTGTACTGAAGGCACCGGACTCTTATCTAGTGGGCGAGAGGCACATTTGGTGCTGGCTAGCTCTATCTCAGGTTCTGAAACAAAAAGGAGCTATATAACGAGCATTTTATGGCTGACCCTCACAGGCCATCTGGGCCTATAGCCACTGTGCTGTAATAACGGCTAACCGGAAACATACTCATAATCGGGAACCTATGCGGGCCGACAAGGCCACCATGCGACTAGTCAGCGAGACTCAACAACGGAAATGCGAAAAGCTACGTGTGGCAAGGTCACCACTTCTTGTCAAGCTATACGGCCCTTTGACGACATAAAACGAAATACTAAACAGCTATAACAAGCACTTGCGACCTCGCACAATGGCTCAGGCGGTCAAGGAGATAATATACAATCTGCAAGCCTCTATGAGTATTAATAATAGAAATGATCGGGACGGGGCCACAAACCTACCCCATCTTGTACATCAAAAGGAAAAGAGCTACACCTTTGGAAATCGAGCGGCTACACCTTTGGAAATTAGACTCGGATGACAAGAGTTGATAACTCCCAATGGTGACTAGAATCACGAGGGATCCCTCCTCGTCTATGAGTACACACGGGCAAGTAATGCAGCGCCTTTAGGCGTCAGTACCGCTAGTACTAGTATGCAAAGCAACTGAAATAATACAATGGAAACAGCGAATATAGGCCTTTGCTGGCAAATCACGCCATAGCAAGAGATAGCCCGAATCTGTTTGGTAGGCGAGATCATGCTTTACTGTGCTGATAAAGGCGGAGCGTATAAATAGCAGCGGCCTGCTGTCTAGTAATGCTATTATATAGCACATAAATAGATATACAAGTAGCAAGCAAGAGCGTACAACCCACATGCAAATTCGGATGACACCAAGCAAGCAAGCGATCTATATACTGCACAGAGTTAAGTAGACAAAAATAAGTCATCCACTCATTTGCTGCTCTGGGCTCTCTCTTGAAAACTGAGGTCTCACGGCTGAGCCATAACTCGTCTCAAGCTCTTGTGGTGAGAGATAATGAACAGTGCTGGACAGGTGCAGTTACAGGAACTCTCAGCCAGGGCACATCTGGCCAGGCTTTTTTTGCTGCATTCAAATCATGAGGAGAATGCTGTACTCTGAACAGACCAGCAGGTAAGTCTACCATTCCACAGGAACTCTCATGTTCTCCAAGCGGGTACACCTCAGCTGATGTTCTTCAGCGAAACTGTACATCCCTGATGGCGGGCGGCATACACCTCCAGGTGGCGTATTTGCTCAGGTGAGCAGATTTAACAAGGCAGCCCGAGGATGCTCAATAAGGGGACCTCACGCCACATCAAGTCTCTCCATGAGCAAATAGCACATATAGATAGCAAGCATGTATAGCCAGAAAGACTATAAATCGATTTCTTATTTTTAGTTAGATTACAATACTATGCGATTCTTCTTTGATTAAGCGGTCAAATCTTTCTTTCTTTGTTGGCCATCTGTAGCAGGATACTATATTTGTGCGAATGGCTAATACAGCCTTGATATCTAAAATGCAGTACGAATGGCTAGTACGTAGCCATACTGTCTGTCTTTCCGATTTTACTTTACTAGCTTTTATCTTTAAGTCTGTTTCTTTTTATTCTACAACATGCTTGCTAATCATACAGCGCTATACGAGATGCAGGTGCTAACTCGCCCTTTTGCGCATGCTTTACTAACTTTCGGTTGAATACGATACGGCTAGCGCCAAATCGGAATTCACTAGACTTACTCCGATTCTCAACATTTAACTCAGGAACTCAATTCTGAGAGATTTCTTATGATTCACAAGCTAAGACTTACTAACTTAGAAGAACGACTTCACATACCTTAACCTCGAGTTATTCGGCGTCGGACGAGGCTCGGTCGGTACTCCGGCTATTTCTCCCAGCTTTGCATTCATATACACGTCAATTAGTGCTAATCACTTCATTCGAGACGACGTCACTCGATATAGTATAGCCCTAAACTTAGGCTTATCGAAGACGATCGAAAAACTTGCTATTTTCGAAGTCGAAGGGAGAAAGTATTCACTTCATGACTAGGAGCACATAGACACTAGTTTTGGAGCAATTCTACTTACCTTGGGCCGGTAGCTCGACGATTCGTCGCGTTTTGTGAAACAAAATCCATTAGGAATGCTCCTAACTGCTAAATACCTCGGTACACCACAGGGTTAATTGAGTTTAGACTTCGATTGGCGAGCGTAATCGGACGATTTTAAAATAACTCTTTCGTTCCCTCTACATTTTCTCTGAACTCTGGAAAATATATGGATGATGGCCAGATTAAAATGAAGTGGAGCTTTATATACTTGGGCACAGACGGAGCCCAATGTGTCACGGAGGCCATCGCGGAGGGGCTCACGCCTCGGCGCCTTCGCGGTGGTTCGACAGATTTTCGTCGATCTTTTCGGGCCTTTTCTAGCACGTATGCCAAATATGCTTAACCAACGTGCGAATAGGCCATCTAGATGCCAAGAATCTTATGGGGTGTAACAAAAAATAAAATTATATATATATATATATATATATATTGTAAGCGGCAATAACTTTACTTACAAAATATGAGTGTAATTTTTATATGTAAATATTCTAAAATAGTAAATTAAATATGACTTGCATTGGAAGTTTACATCATAACGTATACGGTATATGAAGTAAAAATTATTATAATTTCACGAGCATCTTATAATAGAAGATAATTATTCATAAGATCAATCATTAATATATTTCTTATGATCGCGCGGCCCTAAATACATTACCTAGTTTATTTATATAACTCTCATTTGTCCATCAATGTAGTTTGTCAGATTTGCCAAATCAGATGATGTTCGACCATATTTCTTATCATCGATTTTAACGGTGGGATAGAGATATCTCTAGTTTGATAACTCTTGAGATTTTTGACATCATAGAACTTGATGTAAGTTTTCTTTCTCACCTTCTAATAGAAAAACTATTTCTTATTAAAGTTCGGGAGGTCTTGTTTGAGTTCTCTCTTGAGCAACGTTTCATCGATATAATTTGAAATGTTCTTTTCTCCACTTTTGTTAAACGGATTGATTGTGAGGGCGGACTCTTATACCCGATTGAAAGTGCGAGAGAGGATAGAGAAGGGGAGGGTGAATTAAACTTTTTCTTTTTCTAGTCAACTTATTATATTCCAATAGTCAATTGTTATATTGTCTTGATAATAAAGACTTGTAATGCAAAAATAAATGTTGCAAGTAAAATGACATCAATATTTTTATATTAGTTAGAATTCAATGTGAATCTTGGTCCAGCAGCCTTGAGTTGCAAGGGAGTTCTTTGCATAAGCTTTTGTAAATTCAGTCTTGTACAATAACAAGTAGAGGAAAAAACTTGAGAAGGTTGGGATTTTTTGTATATCTTCTCTTCCTTGAGTGACAACCTTTAAATAAGCTAAATTTGATTGTTTTAGGCTTCCTTGTGAGAGATGGCAATTCAAGAGATTCGATCCTTGAAAATAATAAGGTAGAGTTTTATGCCTTTTCCTTGGAATTCAAATATTGCTAGAAACTTCTTTCCTTCTAGGAGTTTGTTCTTCTTCTTTAATGCATTTCTTTTTATACTTATTTCTTTCTAGGACGATCGTTATTTTGTCTTTTAGATTTGATACTCATTAAATCCCTTGATACTTACCTTCTTAATGGTCTTTAATCAATTCCTGCATCTTTAATACTTGTTTCTTTTTATTAAAAATAAATAAATATTTTTGATCTCCCAAAAATTTGATCATACAAATTATTAGTAAGCTGAGATATATATTCTTTGGCGTCATAATTCTTCATGGTAATATCTCGGTTCATTTTTGTCTTAATTTCTTTTGTAGTTCTTTGATATACGTTCTTTGCTTTGACTTATTTGAATATTTTTCTATATAATTAAATTAGTCATTATTAAATATTTAACCCAAACACAATATTCCAATTTTCACTCGGTGTCATCGTGTTTTTACCCACTCAGATTCATACTATCTCCTCCATTAACATCGAAAACAGCAGATTTCCTTTTAGCCTCACATATAATACATTCATTATGACTAAGCGCATTGGAAAAATGCATAAAATTCCCCTCAAACTTATCCACTAAACTTAGTTTAGTATTTCAACTTACGGATATTTTTTTACCCCTCTCCCCCCCTCCAAATTCTCTAATTTAAAGTGAAATTATTGTCCCTATCAACTAAACGGTCGTAAATTAGAGTGTGATGTCAAGCATCTTCATGTCATCAAAATCATGTCATCCTCCCACATAAGTTTTTACAAAATGAAAAACACCGCCATGTCATCCTCCACATAAATTTTTTTTAAAAAAAACGAATTTTAGTTTTAAAAAATCATAAATTTCTCTTTTCTATCTTCTTCCTCACACCCATCCATCCACTCGCCCTCAACCCCACTAACCATCCCACCTCCTACAATTGATTACTTTAGCAACAAAATTCAAGTTTCTCTTTTTCCATTCTTAAAATTCTTCATCCTCCATCTTCTTCCTCACCTCCACCCCCACCCCCACCCCACTAACAACTCCCCCATCTCCTAGAACCGGTAACTTCAACAACAAAATTCAAGCTCCTCTTTTCCCATCCTTTGAATTCCTCACCCTCCATCTTCTTTCTCACCTTCAACCCGCTCACACTCACCCAAATAACCATTCCCCCACCACCTACAACCAATAATTTTAACATCAAAATTCAAACCCTTCTTTTTCATATTTTTTGTAGGATGTTGGGTTGAAAAAGCTTTTGTTAGTTGGGCGTAGTGGAAGAAGCGACCATTGAGAATATTCTAATGATAAAAATGGGTATATGAAAAAGAAAAGAAAAAGAATAAAGAAATAAAAAAGAGGCCAATAAAAATTAATTAATTATAATTAATAGGATAACATCCAATTAAAAATTGACAATGTATCATTTAATCAAAATTAATATACTTTTTCATCCTTCACGCGCTTGGAGGTACTAATGTTTGATACCGTCTAAATGTTATCTTTTAGGAGGTAAATAAATATGTTATGAATGAGAATAAAGGAATTAACAAACATTCATAAAGTTAAAATATTAAAATAAGTTTAGTGGGCAAATTTGAAGAATTTTTTATATCATAAACTTTTTAGTAATAGTTTTTCACTTTATTTTTCAAAACGAAATAAGGTAGAGTCTACTTACTGAATCAGACATTAGGTAGAGGGTATAATTGACATGAACATTTCTTTTTCCTCCAATAAAGTTTGAAATTTTACTGCCCTAATCAAAATTAAACTAATCACGCGACAACTATAGATTTAACCTACAATTCCATGCTATCGGGACACGCGTCAATTAGAAATAGCGAGTTTCATCCAATGCAATACTCGCGAGTGAGGAAATAGCCGGAGGAGAAAAATGAAAAAATGAAAAAATAAAAAGGCTAAAGCCTTTTATTTTCCCTCAGTTCGAAATTCAAAATCAAAGGGGTCTCAATACAGTGACTTCTCATCCCCCAATGTCCAATTTTGCCATCTCTTTAAATCTCCGAATTCAACCGCACGCAAGGTGAAGCAGAAAGCTTAGCTATGGTTTTCACTTTCATGGCTTTTTCTGGATAAACTCGAACAGAAACTCCGTCTCTATCAATCAATCGATCAAATCAATTGAGCGGGAGGATGAGATAACCTCAGAAATATGTTATGGTCTAGGTTACCTTCCGAAGAAAGTGACGATTCGAAAAATCGGGATATCCTTGGAGTTTTTAGGGTGCTGGTTGTCGCCGCCATGGGATGTCTCTTTGGCTGTTTCCGTATCAAGGATGGGTCTCTTCCTCCTGCTCCTTGCTCGGATTCCAAATCTCATCTGGTTTCCCAGTCTATGGCTCCTAAGGTTGTTTTGGCATACTTCTTTATTTAAGCTTTTTGTTGTGATTGATTTCTGGTGAAGTTCTGATGAAAATGACAAAATGAGTCAAGCATGAAATATAATGGACCTTCAATTCACCTCTAGAAATGGTAGATTCAAATGATCTGTGACCGAAATTCTTTGCTTTACTAAGTTATATTTCTTATTTTTGAGTTGAATTTCTTGTTTGATTGCTGAAGATGTTTTAGTGAACAAAAAGAGAGAGAGAATGGAATAGCTATTTACTGTCACATTTCATCTATCTTTCTGTTGTTTGATTTCTCAGTAGTTAAGGATGAAAATCCCTGTCTAGAGCTACTTTCTGATCATACTTTCTACAGCTACTGCATGTTGGTTGCTCTGCTATATATGGAAGAAATCCAAGATTCCTGACAGCTGTTTTTGTTACTTGATCAGGAACCTGTGGTGTCTCGCAGTAGGAGTCCATTATCTTCATTTTTCAATTCTGAAGGTAGCTTATTCTTTATCATTTATTTTCATGATTTAGAAATCTCATCAGTTATCTCAGTCCACAGATATTAACAGTTAAACTGAGTTTTCCCTTCCAGTCAATTCAACGAAATTGTTAATATTTTCAAGCTCATAATTTTTGCTCTGATGATATCAGAAACAGGAAGTTAAATGATTTGTACAAAACCGAAATGGTTGAAAATCAAGATGCAGGAACACCAAAGTCTGAGCTGGACACAAAGGAGCTCAGGGATCAGGTTCATTTTCCTGAAGTTTCATGATTAAAATAAGCCTTTGTCAGTTATTAAATTTAAGTTGCAACAGTTGGATATGTATGAGGGATTTGATAAAAGCAGAGAATTTAAACACGTTTTGGAGGAGGAAGTTTCCCTTGCTATTCTCCTCTTACTTTAAGAGGAAAGGTAGTTAAATCAATTAAAAGAAAACTCAAGTAAATTGCACGCATAAGTAGATATTCCCCACTAATTTCATTATACTCTTGTCTCTGAAATCCATGTCTGTGAGCTTAGAAGTTCTGTTTTATATGAGAAAATTAAGGTATGTCTCATATATAAAGAACTAAGTACTGAAATATAATAAGTATATACAGTACAAGAAGGCATCCTTTGATAAGTTAATACATTTGGCAAAGAGGGTACAAGATTTGATGAGTTAATACACTTACGATAGTACATGAAGGCATCCTTTTATACTCTAAAGCACTAACAAAGTGAATCATTTCAATTATACCAACTATAAGAAAGATGAATAGAATAGGGTCTATATCATCTGCCTATAATTAGTATTCTTCAAATGGTAGATATGTTCATTTTCTCAGTACATGATATTTCCCTTATATTGAACCTGCATTAGTGATGTGCAAAAAGTCAGAATATAAAATCAGAAACACTTCCACTCTTAGGTAATTTTAACAGAGTTAGGGGTCATTTTTGTTTAATTTCTCGGAGATATTGGTTTACTGAAAGTTAAATAGTGCACATGAAGTAGCACATCAAAATTTTCATTGGCATAGATTGGTTAGAAATCTGTCTATAGAAAGAAGAATATTTAATTATGCAGGATAGCACCTGCTCCTTTGTTAGATGAAAAACATGTAACTACACAGGTAATCTGTAGCAATGGAAGCCGATGAGATCCTAATTCCTAGTGGCAAATTAAACCAATAGACAAAGCAATATTAGTTCGTGACAACCATCTACTCTCCTTTTTTTGTATCATATTTCATCATCCTGCTAGCTGTTATACCTTCCAATTTCCAAAATTTAAGAAGCTGAGGGCATGCCTGCTGGCCCCTAATCTGCCTCCAGTTACTGAATGTGCATTCCATTTTGTTTATTCTTAAATGATTTTTCTCTTAGCTCTAATCTTTATTAATGGATTTATTAGCTGTTTCCTGACTGATTGTTGTGCGATTTAGTGTATTTCAATCATATGTCAATCTTTACCATTCCTTGAATATTTCTATGAAATTTGCTGATCACTATGACCTTTGCATGTTTTTTGTCACCTCTGTTTGGATTTATATCACTTCAACTTTAGAAACTACAGTATAAAAGTTCTAGTGAAATGCATTGAATGTTTGTCAATTTTCTCTTTGACAGAAAAAGATCCAATATTATGTAGGATGTGATTAATCATTTTAGTGCCTGAGCTAGCTTTTGGGATGAGTTAGGTCCAGGTGTCATATCTTTACACTGTTTATGATTAACAGACGACTTTCTTTAGTTTTGGACACTTATAATTTCTGCAACTTTCTTTAGATAGTAACTATCAAGTCGGCTAACTTCGGTTTGAGGTTTCCCCCACCTATTTTTAGATGATTTTTGCATTGTTTAAATTTGGTCTAATTAATATGCAGGCCAAGTTCTTAAAGCTTATTAAGGACTTTACCTGAGACTCCTGCTGAAATTCGAAAAACTGGCTAAATGCAGATCTATCAGCTTCAAGGAGATGTTGAACCATTAAAATTCAAGTCTTGGCTCTCTGATGTGGCTGTTGAAAAGCTCAACCTGGATTTGCTACCTGATATCCCTACACCTAGTAAAAGCAATGGACTGGAAAAACAATCTGGTTCCTTGGCACATACATCTGCAGGTAAATTTCAACCTAAAATGACGCTGGTCAATTTACATTATAGCATTTCTTCAATAATCCGTATAATTATGGTTGATCTTTTTAAAGTTCTTATGGATAAAAATCCATTTTAATTGTTCCCTTGCTATCTTAATGGGAAGTATGCATTTAGCAAGTGCGTTTGCATATTTTACATCTCATGTTGTCTTATGTCTCTGTAGTTGCATGACGGATGGACAAAATGGTCAAAGTTTGCTGAAGAACTCTATTCATGGTAGTGGGTCTTCTAACACTCCGACATCCAATGAGGTTAATGCTAATCAGGCTCATAGAGACGCGGCTTCAGAAGTTTCACCAACCTCTAATCCCAGTGCCCAGTACATAGATAAATTGTTCGCTTTGACTGTGAGTCTGATCTGTCTGCAGTCTCATCCAAAAGTACTTCATCTGCACTTGGTGAAAACTCTAAGGAGGCTGAGTTTTCTGGCAATTACTATGCCTCGAAGAATTCACCCTACCCAACCCCACTAAAACTAAGTGATGAAATGCAAACACCAGGAACTGTTTTTCCAACATATTTAGACAACATTGCGAATGGAAAAACTGCTCGGATCAGGTCTCCGTATGTTTATCAGTTTTAAATCCCACACTGTGGACAGAGCATCGCAGTTGAAGGATTTGTCTGATGAAAATTCCTACTCCATTGAAGATCTTAATTCCAGATTATGGACCAGTAACACGACAGAATCTGGTGAAAGGCCAAATGAAGCAAGCTTCTCACCAGAACAAGATACCAGATTAAGAGAAGCTTCAGCTGATAAAGATTCAAAGATAGAAGCAAGCTTGTCTTCGTGGCTGAAACCATCTTCGATCAATCAAGATGAAGTAAGCAGCAGCAGTTCTGCTTACAGTAACAAATCTCCATTATGGCAGAACTCCTGGAGATAGGCCTATACTTGGATTGGTTGCTGCTCACTGGAAAGATGATGAAAATTCTCGTATATCTCCTAAATGGTGGGATGGAAGTAGGTTCCTAATTCAGCTAACAAGTATAAGGAGTTTATCCTGCATAGTTCTTTAGCCTTCTCGTTTATCCTTATTTCAGTCCCATCTCTCAACTTTAGGCTACATAATTCCAATAAGTTTAAGCTGATGATATTGAGACTTGCAGGATCAGAAAGTAAGTTGGCATGCAACACCATTTGAGAGAACTGGAGAAGACATTATCACAAGAATCTTCCATTTCACAAAGGTATTCAATGCCTTCTATTTCTACTTGGTATATGTTCTTTTGTTGAGCCGATTCATGTGCCTCTGTGACTGCTCTTTATCTATCTCACTTCCTTGTGTCGCAGTTAGCTGCTATTATTTCACCAGTTTTGAATAAACTGGCTAGGCGAACAGATGTAGATTTACAAGTGAATAGATAAAAATAAGACAGCTGGTTATGGATTGAAATTTGAAGTCAGAGTTCAGTAATTTTCTGAATCAACGAGCTCTGGTGTTTAGACTTAAAGGATTATCAGATATAGTTCTGATGTACTTTTTGGATTTGCAGGAAGCAATTCAGTGGACACATTTGCCTTTAATGACATGGAGGAATCAGATACTGCTCTCTCTCAAATTACTAATGATCTCAGCTAAAACTCATTTTGCTTCCATCAATTAGCATATATCCAAGTTTATCCGGAATTTGTTTCACTTGGCTGAGATGCTGCTCAATCTCAGGTGTAAGCAAGTGCGTGTGCTTCATTTCTGATGAAGGCTCGAGATGAATCAAGGATTTCTGAGTGTGACGACGTTTTCAGTGATGTAGTTGTACTTTTGGTCATAAAAACTGTGTACGAAGTGGCAATTTTAAAAATGAAATCTGCAGATAGACTGAGCTCGGATATTGATTGTCTATGTCTGAGCATCTGTTTAGGAATGCATAGAGTATGAACAAATCTTCGCACTGGAGCCATGCTTTGCGTATTCGTCTTTTTGTCAAGGATCATATTTGGTTTCTAAATGAATAGTAGATTTAGTTACTCATTTTTTACCTTTTTATGTTGTGATGTTTGTTCAACGATTACTGTACCAAAATGATCACTGGTGAATCGGCTCTTAAAGTTTAAGCCGTTAAAGAACGAAAATTGTTAATACTTGAATTAGGTAAAACGTACTTTCATCTTTACACTTCCTTTCGTTTTTTGCAATCAAAGCCAGTCAGATTAATTTTTCAATAGAAAACTTTGATTATCTTTAGTCCCAAAGAATTGACAAAAGATTTTGTGTTATTTATGTCTCATCAACATTGGAGGAACAAGAAGCTTTAAAGTTACATGAGTAATAATCAATATAACAAACAAAAATTTGAACTCCCAAAATTGAACCAACTTTCCTGGGGTCCCAAACATCATATAATGAATCAAATGAAAAACAGACTATGCACGATTATCAGGAATTAGAAAATTTAGATTAGGTACTAAATTTATTTAGATATATAAGCCTATAAGGTACTAAATTTCGTAAATTTGGATAAATTAGGATGTCCCAACTATTCTAGGAAATCAAAAGTTGTAATAACTCCATGTAACTCACTTCTTGCGCCAATTATCCTTCCCCTACTGCCATTCTGTGTGACAACAGAGTCATTAGAAAATAATATTAAACAATTAAGGGTACTAGACAAACGACTGACTGATATAAGTTAAAAAGGATAACTAGGAACATAAGGAATATTATTCAAAGTTCAGAAAGATAAAATGTTGGCTTGACCATATTCAATTGTCATATTTGAGATCCATTAGCTAAGGTAATAGTTCGAAAAGATTGAATATAGTAATGACAAACAAAAAAATTTAGAAAGATGATAAGTTGTAGCCGAGTCAATCAAGCAATAAGATTGATTACTAATATGAACAACTGGAACTACTTGAGAAGATCACTGATAACTCACCTGATACTAAAGGAAATTATTCGACTTGCCACAAATAAGGATAATATCAAATTAATTAGGTTACTAGAGGATTTATAGTACGTTTGGCCGAACTTTTTAACGTAATTTATTTGAAAAAATATATATCTTTTAAAAGTGATTTTCAAAAAATTATTTTTGATGAGAAACAATTTGGGTTTGTACAAATAAATTTAAAAATTACTTTTGGCTTGACCAATTAGTGTTTGGTAGAGGCTTTTGAAGTTAACTTAGAGTATATTTTAACAAAAGTCTTTTCGAATAAATTAACTTTTCGAGGAGAAGAGTACTTTTTAGAGCAAAAGCAACATTTTCTCTCAAAAACTTAATCAACCTTTTCAGCTTTTTAAAAATAATTTTATTGAAGGATCTCGTAAAATATAAATTTTTAAATTTTAAAATTCTGCTCTTTTAAATTTTTATGATTTGAGAGTTTTTAGTAGCATACATTTTGTACTATAGGATGAGTTTGAGCCTTACGAAAGAATTCATTTGACTTAAATTTAATAAAATAAATTTATTTAATTATACAATTCAAATTAATCATTTAATCCAAATGAACATGAATTTAATCAAAATTTTATATGAATTTAATCCAGTAAAATTTGTGTGTTTACAACAAGAGAAAATGAAAAAAAATAATTCCTTATGTTAGTGAGGCTCAACTTGAGTCCCTTAAATATGACTTAACTTTGGTTCTTTAAGTTTTACAAATTAAAAAAAATGATTCCTTATGTTAGAGCGTAAGTTCAAATAGTCCCTTAAATATGCACTTAATAACTTTGGTCCTTTAAGTTTGCTAAAGTTAGCACTTTTAATTTTTGACAAAATATTTATCGAACTCTATCTGTTAAATTTGATGAGAACTATAACAAAAGAAAATTAAGAACAACTAACATTTAGAGGTACACACTACCAAAAAAATACTACGAAGAGCAAAATCGATGATCATCCATAATTTAAAAGGCAAAATGAAAAAATTGATGAATTTTATAATGTAAAAAATAGTCCCGAGAAACACAAAAAATTAACAAACTCCATCCAATTAAAATCGAATAATTCGTCCCGGCTACATAAATCTCAATTTTTACTTAAATCAATATATACACATAAAGGAGACTTAGAGGCATGCTTATGTGACATGTCTCTTTGAGCTCCATTAATACTTTTGTGGTTTTTTGGTATTTTTATTTTTATTTTTGCATTTTCATGAATGAATTGTATAAATTTTATTTTTCTATATAATCTTTTCATATTTCAGCCGTGTATATTCTCTGACTTAAGAATATATTTTTAAAATCCAAATCTTCTAAAAAAAATAAAAAAAATAAAAAAAATAAAAAAAATAAAAAAAATGTGAAATTAAATCAGTTCATCACATTATAGTTTTATCTTCTCTACCAGAAATTTTATTTTTTACGTGGCTTGCTCTTCTCATTTGGTGTTTTTTCGGTATAGTTATAACACAACAAGCAATTAAGTCAAATTTTTTAATTGTTGGGGAGAACTTAAAAATCGCTCTCATTAGAATGGTGTTGAATTGCTATTATGCAATTTTTATTTTATTTTATTTTTTAAAAAATAAAAATTCTACATTTACTAAGTTTGTGTTGTCATGCATTAGTATGACTCTCAGGCTCGCAAACTCCTCTTTCTTTAATTTTTCATGACTTGTATAGTTGTACTCTTATTATCATCCTTTATTCTTTTTCTTGATTAGCTCATTTCACTTTATATGAAACTATTGTAATTAAGATATGGTCTTATTCGGTAAAGAATTTTGATTTTTTTTTTGCCTTCATCAAAATCTCTTCTCTCAATCTTAAATTATTAAGTGTTAACTTTTTGAGTTAGATAAAAATCATATATACATGAAAAAAATATTTAAATTTATTAGTTATTTTGATGTCAACATCTCTCTCACAATTAACTACTATTTCTTTGTAGATCTATACCATGAAATCGATAATTATTACTAGCCATTTTTAAGAAAACATATGTTGATAGAAATTATACAACTTTTATACTACTCTCATTCAACAACTTCTTGATAGCAAAAATATAAATATATATTGTATACAGATTAAAAATATAAATTAACAAAAGATTAAAAAATCGAAAGACGAGAGAAATTTGAGCCATTCAAATGGCACAAATAAAAAACTTGTATTTAACAAGGTCATTATCTCATAAGACCATTAATTTTCTTATTAAATGTATATCAAAACTCAATAACATCCGTGAAAAGTCAAAAAGATATAATGATTATCCTTTCTAATATTTTCAATAATAAATTATAATTAATATTATAAAAAAATTATTTTAGCCATTCAAACAAGTCATTAGACATTCCTTGGTGTTAATAAATTATCTCAGTATGAAAGAATATGATTAACGTATATAAGTGAGTTTTAAATCAATATTATCTATTCGTATACCAATACAAAGTTTATTTTCATCAAGTTTCATCATATCTCACAAACTTTATTTAGATTAGCAGAGAGAAAAATGGTGGATAATAATATAGGAACTTTCCTGAAGCACCCAAATTATCTCAAAACAAGTGCAAAATATTGAGTAAGTAAAAAAAAAACTTCCTACGAGTATTTATCAAATGATATATTGTTATTTATGCGGTTATGTTAATTAAGAAGCACTAATTATTATTATTTTCTTCAATTGTATGAGCTTTTGTAATAGTAATGAAACCTTTGTAATTTTTTACTCCTCATAAATGGGGGAAAAAATAGCAATCTTTGAAGAATTATATATACAAAAATAAATTCTTGAATAATTGCACATATTAAGAGGCAATTAGGAGTTGTTTAGCTCTTTTGTCTTTCATGTCTACCTAAGTATGTGTCTAATAAAAATATTATAGAAATAAAATTAATAGAAAAAAATAATAATTAAGAAAATAACAAAAGAAAAGAAAAGTGATCTATAAGAATATTTTTTTTTACTTTTTCTTAATTAAATTCTTAAATCTTAAAAGTTTGAAAATTAAATTTTAATTTAAAATATTTAAAAACACACAAATAAATACCAACAACCATTCAATTTAATCAAAAATAAAAAAATTCTTAATTTGAAATATGCAATTGAAGATCAAAATTAAAAGAGATCATTTGTTCAATATTGATTGTTAAGTTAAATTTTTTCAAATTAAAGTCATTTTTAAAAATTTTCAAAAACAAAAAAAATAAAAAAATTAATTTTATATAAAAATTAATATTTTAATAATAATTATTTTATTATAATTTATTTATTCTTTTAATAACCCCACGAAGTACTGATAAATTCTCTAGTTTATAATAAATCTACATCCTTTTGTAACGAGGAGAATAGCAGCAGGGGTAAAAAAAAGGCATTCCGTAAGAAGAAAAGGAACCCTAGTGTTAGGTATATAAGAAGGATAATGACTCCCAAGTCAAGGAAGAAGGGGCAAGCCATGTGAAGAGAATAGCATTAGGGAGAGGAGAGTAGGGGAGCTTGAAGCGGCGAAAATGGAGAGTGGAACATGTGGAAACGAAAACACTGATCCAAAATTAAACCATGATGGGATTACATAGTTTTCAATCTGAAAGTATTTCCCTCTCTACTCTGTTGCTCGCTCTTCTCTCTCTCTCTGTCTATCTATCTATCTATGATACTAGCATGCACACGCATACTCTCTCTATCTCTCTGTGCTATTCAGACCTTTAATGGGCTTCCTCCTCGGCCTGATGATGATCCTATAATCTGAAGGTTCAATTTTTGTTTATATATATTATTCTCCTTTCTATTTCATTTCTCTGTTTTGTTTTCTGTTTTTTAGACCTTAATTTGGTGTTGCTATCTTTTACATCTTTTTGGGTTCTTATAAGTGTAATTTGGTGATCAGTAGCCGTGAAGGGGGCCTAAAGTGCCTACTACTACACCACACTATCCTTGGCTCTACACGAGCTAACTCCTTGTTCAGGCAATGGGGTTTTCTTTTGCTTTTAAGTTTAGATTTTCGAATTTTTTGAAGAACAATAACCTTGCAGAGTTTATATAATATCTGATTTTTGTTTTAGCTAAACCGACAGTAAAAATAAAAATATTTCCTGAAAAGAAATTACTATTTGTTTTGTCTTTTGAAATTGCTAACATGATTAAGCTAGCTAGCAAGTAGGGTGAAGTAACTATAGAAATCAGTCTCTGGAGGTAACTGAATATGAATAAACAGATCAAAAACATGAAAATAATAAAAAAATTAAAAAAATTAATAATATTTTATATAATAAAAAAAATATTAATAATGTTCTTATTTTAAAACAGAGAATGTATAAAGTATAAAAAGATTAGATACAGCCTTTATAGACATACTAGTATTGCATAAGGTGACAAAAGTTATACAGTATTCATAAGAAGAAAGATCACTTTTATTTTACAAAGTTGATAGAAAAAAAGGTTTAATGAACATTTTTATTTATTTATTATATTTATTTTTATTTATTTAATTTTAAAAATTAAAATATAATTTATAACTTAATTTTTAATTTATTTTATAATTATTTTTCTAACTGTAGAGTCTATTATATGCGAGAGGCGATATAGTAAAATATTATTCTACTTACAGCTACGGAGAAAGTATACTAACTACGGTATAGGAAAAATGCATTGAATGTTTGAAGAAAATTGGTACAGCATAAACCCCTTTAACTAATTGACCACAAAAGTTGTCTCTAATTACAAAATTGTATTGTACAAATTAAAATAATAATGCATGAAAATAGAGTTAGTGTTATAAACATATTTGTATTATAATAAATGTCTATAAAGATATTTGTATTGTAGTAGGATACATGTGTTTATATTATAGTGGCTCCATGTTTTGGAGAAAAATTAGGAAATTATCGCATAAATGGGGAGTTACTCGCCCCGTTGTATTTAAACCGTAGAGAAATAAGAACTTCTCCCTTCTCTCTTTCTATAATATTAACATTCTTTCTTTTATTATTTTATAGCAGTTATCGAAATTTTGAAAGATTTGGTAAGAAAAAATTAAAATTTCTTTTCGAAAGATATGTTACTTAACCACGGGAGTGATATTTCTTTGGTGATACTGTTCTTCTACTGACTTCTGCTTGTCTCCAAAATTTGAAGGCCAAGGTATTATTATTTTTCTTTTAATATGACTAACCTTAGAAACTTGATTTCGTTGCGTAAAGTTTGGGCAAATACCGCTTTAAGTGGGTGTTGGATGCTTGAAATACATGGATGCGATGGTCTTGGAGACAGGTTAAAAGTGAAAACAAAGCATCAAAATCCATATGGATGCAATGGGTCTTGGAGACACCATTAAAAGTGAAAACAAAACGTCGAATCAAAATCGTGCTAAGACTATGATATTCTTGCGTCATCATCTTGGCCGAAATTCTTAAAATTGAATATCTCACGATTAAGGATCCACTTATTTTGTGAAATAGCGCAAAAAGAAAGGTATGGCCTTTGAGATAATTAAATGCAGCCCCGATAACGCGATATGATTGGATCATCAGGCCCCCTTAAGTCTTTGTTCATTAGTATAGCTCATCAACATTCAAAATTGTTTAAAAGTTGAAACTACGTGGAGAAACTATTAATGATGTTGATATGATTGAATATGTGGTAGTATACAAAATTAATTGAGAGCTCAGAAGAGTAATGTATTACTACGAAGGAATGGAATTGTTGTAGTAAGTCTGAAAACTTATAAGTTTTAAGGACATTGAAAAATAGCTGCGATAAGTACGTAGTCTAATATCTTCACGCTAGGTGAAGCGGGTTATAAATAGTTATGTAAAATATTACCCGTCATTTTTTTTATTTGTAGTACATATAATTATAATAATGAAATCGCGTACGAAAGTGAACTAGAAGTTTGCGAAATAAGTTGGCACTTAGGTTAGCCGTCCCGGTTCCAAAATGTATATAAAATTAATTGAGAATTCACGAGGCTATATGTTGAAGAAATAAAAGATTCTTGAGGAATTCTCTTGTGTTCTTTTTCGTGATAAAATGATCTTGATCGGTAAGATTTGAATTATATTATGAAATTTTGGAACTTATAAAAGGTGAATATGGGCTCATTGCTTTATCATGTGAAACCAGATTTCTTCAATAGATGCGTACATGGAATGGTCACATGTGTTTTGATATCAACTTGCGATTGATTTTGTAAGATTTATTCTTCCGAATTATTAAATTAAGAGCATAGTTCAAATTATAAAATCATGTTGATAATCTTGATTCATATATATGTTGGTTTAGCAAAAAATTGTATGCCTCCAATTGTAGCTAAATCATTGGTTATGAGAATAAAACTCCCAAATAAAATTTGGTATGAGATATGTTTATTTAACATATAGCAACACTTGAATGCATCGAAACCAACAAAGTTCCACAGCACATTTACGGCTTGTATTGGACGAATTAGTGCAATTGAGGCACATTCTATAGTAAACCAGAAGTTTACTAATTCTAATACTTTTGTACTTTGGCATGATAAATGCAGGACGTCCTGGATATATAATGATGAGACGAATTATAGAAAATTCAAATGGGAACCCATTAAAGAACTTGAAGATTCTTTCAAATGGTGAATTTTCTTGTAGTGCTTGTTATCAAGAGCGAGATAATTGTGAGACCATCATCGACAAAGGAGTTGAGATTGAGTCCCTACAATATTCTTGGAACACATACATGGGGATATGCGGCTGGACCTATCCACCCACCTAGTGGGATGGTTTTAGATACTTCATGATGCAATAGATGCTTCCTTTAGATGGTCTCATGTGTGCCTATTGTCATCTCGCCTTTGGCGTTTGCAATTATTGGCACAAATAATACGATTACGGGCTTCCTGATAATCAAATTAAGTCCATTCGCCTTGATAATCTGCGAGCTTTCATCCGAGCATTTTATGATTATTGCTTATCAATTGGGATAAGATTTGAACATCTGTAGCTCATGTTCACACTCAAAATGGCCTTTGTAAGTCACTAATTAAACATACGCAATTGATAGCAAGGTCATTGCTCATGAAAACTAAATTTGCCCAAACACATTTGAGATTAAATGCGATTACTGCGTCTTTACCAACTTTTATTGCGTCTCGAATAGGCAAATAATCATAATTTCCGGGTCCTGGTAGTTTTGGGTTAAGAACCTAGTATTTCTCATGCGAGAATTTTTGGATGTCTTTGTATATGTGCCTACAGCACCACCATCAGCTAAAAATGGGTCCCAAAGAAGGTTAGAATTTATGTTGGGTTTGAATGCGCCCTCCATTATTCGCTGCACCTTGAACCATTAGCTGGAGATATGTTCTTGCTCGATTTGCGGATTGTTGGTTTGATATAGCAATTTTTCCAAAATTAGGGAAAATTGTGAAATCAAGAGAAATTTTGTGAAAAATTCCATCAACTGTCGTCTTGATCCACGTGCTTCTATTTGTGAGCAAGAAGTACAAAAGATTATTCATAAAATTGCAAATCAAATGCCCAGACAGCATTCTGATTTTAAAGAATTACTAAGTCGTATATTCTATGAAGAATGTCTGTCGAATTGATGTCACTGAAGGACCATCTACTAGTGTCATAGCCAATGAGTCAAAGCACGCCTAAGCGTGGTAGACCGTTGGGTTCTAGAGATCGAAATTCTAGAAAAAATAAATGGTCAAAGTTGACACTACGATAGAACCACATATGGAAGTTTAAGACTTGAGCAATTTTGATATTCATGAAGAAATCAATGAGCCTAAGACTCAAGAAAATGAGGACTATCCATAAATTCAAGTGATCTTGGAATTAATCGATCAAAAATAGTGGTGGATTATGTCTTTGCATATAATATTGCAACAAAAATCATGCAAGATAGTGAGGATCTTGAATCTCAATCTGTCACGAATGTCGGCAAAGAAATAGTTGGCCAAAATGGCAGAAGCAATTCAATGAGAATTAATTCACTTGTCAAGCGTGAAGTTTTGGGACCCATAGCTCAAACACCAAATGGTATTAAGCACATTGGCTATAAATGGGTTTTTGTGCGAAAAGAAATGAGAAAAATGAAGTACAAAGGTACAAAGCACGCCTTGTTGCACAGGATTTTCACAAAGGCACAGTGTCGACTATGAAGAGACATACTCACCGATTATGAATGCAATAACATTGCGTTATCTTATAGTTTCACTGTCCATGATGGGCTTGAAATGCATTTGATGGATGTAGTTACAGCTTATCTTTATGGATCACTTGATAATGAGATATACGCTTGAAAATCCACAGAAGCATATCATTCAAAGTCTCGGGAAGCTATATTCAATTAGATTGCAAAGATCATTGTATGGTTTGAGCCGATACGGGCCAGCATGTTATATGAGTCTTAGTGAATATTTATCTAAGGAAGGTTATATAAATGATGAAAATTTGCCCATGTGTTTTTATAAAGAAAACAGCTATGGAGTTTGTCATACTTCTTTGTTTATGTAGATGACATAAACCTTATTGGAACTCCAATAGAGCTTCGAGAGGCAATTGATTATTTAAAGAAGGAATTTGAGATGAAAGACCTTGGAAAGACAAATTATGTCTTAGTGCAGCAATTGAGCATTTGAAAATGGTGTCTTATTCATCAATGCACTTTATAGAAAAGGTATTGAAAAGATTTTATATGGATGGCGCACATCATTAAGTACTCCTATGGGTGTTCGATCACTTGATGTGAATAAGGATCCATTAGGCCTCACAGGAAAGGAATGAAGAAATTAGTCTGAAGTACCATATCTTAGTGTGATTGATACGCTAATGTATCTTGCTAACACTACGAAGACTGATATAGCCTTTTCGGTTAATTTGTTAGCAGGATATAGTTACGCTCCTACTAGGAGGCATTGTAATGGGATAAAACACATAATGCGGTATGTAAGGCTAAGTTATGGGCTTATTTTATTCTAATAATTACGATTCAGATCTTGTTGGTTATGCGATTTTGGTATTTATCGACCCACACAAAGCTCGATCTCAAGCGCTACGTGTTCATGTGGAGAATCTTGCAATATCTTGGAGATCTACAAGTGATCTCTTGTAGCTACTTCATCAAATCATCTTTGAGATAATAGCTATTCATGAAACAGCGAGAATGTGTGTGGTTGAGGTCCTTGATATATCTCATTAGAGAGTAAATGTGGTTTGAAGCTGTGACAAAGTACCCACAATTTGTATGAAGATAATTGCAAGCATAGCACAACTAAAGGGAGGATTCATAAAGGAGATAGAAGAAACACATCTTGCCAAAGTTTTCTACACCTGTGAGCTCGAAAAGAATTGTGATATCAATGTGCAACGAATTCGTTTCAAGTGACAATGTAGGTAGTTTATTGTAGTCTCTGCATTACTGACTTTCGAAGATGGTGCAAAGATGGGATGCAGATTCAGGATATTGTCATTATGGGAGTTAATACGCGTTGTACTTTTTTCCTTACGAGGTTTTGTCCTTTAGGTTTTCACTTATAAGGTTTTTAATGAGGCGATCCTCAATCTTTATTAGATATGTGTACTCATTTTCCCACTGAGTTTTTTACACTTTGGGTTTTTAGTAAAAGGTTTTAACGAGGCATTATACATCAAATAGACATTCAAGGGGAGTGTTATAAACATATTTGTATTATAGTGAATGTCTATAAAGATATTTGTATTGTAGTAGGATACATGTGTTTATATTATAGTGAAAATCTATGTTTTGGAGAAAAATTAGGAGAAATTATCCTTATAAATAGAGGGGTTATCAGCACGTTGTATTTCATCCACATCAGAGAAGCCACAGAAACACCCGCCCTACTCTTTTTACCACATATTAGCATTCTTTTTTTATTATTTTATAACAGTTAAATATTTCCACAAAAATATGCCGTAGGAGCCAAGGTAATATGACGTGTCATTCATTCTCATAATATGTGGTCCCTTTAATAAATATGGGATATATATAAAGTTAATAGGATAAAAAGATATTTTCTATGTGTCATTTTAATTACTTGCTATATTAAAAATAATTGTTTTAAAATATTTGTTAGTTTTAAAAGTTAAAAATGTTAAACATAAACACACACACAAAAATTTAAATTAAATTTAATTATATTATAAAAAATTCAATAACTTTTGCTTAAACGATGTCTTTGTTTTAAAAAAAATAAGATTATATTAATTAAATTACTATCTTTATTAACTTTTTTTTAATGAATATATAATATATTTTATTGAGCAATTAAAATAGGGTGAAATATTGATTTTGGCGTTACTATGTTCTAACACCCGTAAAGATAAAGAAGGAATATAACTTTGTTAAGCAAATAAATTCTGTGAAATATCAAAAATGTTCTTGAATCATCAAAACTTTGCCTTTAAGCTAACATTGACGGAAAGGTGCTTACATTCCCCTTTAGATAGTAAAAATGGACTTTATTTATCATTTTTGATTAAAGAAATATCTTCTATTCTGTCATTCTAATGGATTAATTCGAGATCATAACTTTTCCAGTTTGTTTAAGTTTGGACTCATACGCACAAATGTTTTTATTGGGGTTATCTTTAAATTTTACCTATCGTGGGTGGGTTTTGCCCAAAGTAATGTCTTAAGTATAAATTACGCGAGGTTATATGCACATGCACATTAGGCATAAACTAAGTAACATGATTTGTGCAGTAGGCGTAAAATCGTGCTATTGGCTGTCATCCTGCTTGATAACGTAAAATTATCTTTGCGGGATATAAATTAAATAATAAATTTTAGAAGTTTATGCGATTAAAATTATGCGCAAGACAAAAGTTCATGCCTTTGCCGAAGTAGACATAATTTCAATAATATGAAATTATGTGAACTAAGTTGATGGGAACTTGTGAAATACATAGACAAGAAGTTCGATGAAGAACTTGTGCATAAGACAAAAAGTTCATGCGAAGTAGAATTGGCAATTAGAGCGGGGCGGGCGGGCGAGAAAAATTTAAATAGTGGGGTAGAGACGAGGGCGGGGCAAGGAAAAATTTAGATAGGGCGGGCGGGGCGGGTCGGGGAAAAATATTAATTTCTAAAATTTTTAATGGGTTAGGGTAGAGCAGGGGCGAAATTGTCGGTAATAGTTTGTTACAAGTAAAATTTCGGAGCATGCAGATGGCCCACTCTCGCACGTTAGTTAAGCATGTTGAAAGCCATACGTGTTAGAAAAGACCAGAAAGATCGGACGAAAATCACAGCCGAACCGCGCGGAAGCGCAGGGGCGAAACCCCTCGCGTTGGTAGCCCAGGTATCACGGGCGGGGCCACCGCGTTGGCCTCAGCGACCCGTTGGGCTGTCGAGGCCCAAGTATATAAAAATTAACGGTTTTAATTGGTTATTATCCATATATTTTCTAGAGTTCGCAGAAACGAAGAGAGCAAGAGTTAATATAAAATCATCCAAATTCTGTTGCCAATCGAAGTCTAAACTCAAATTAACCTCGGAATGCAGGGTATTTAGCGGCGGAGCATTCACTGCGGATTTGTTTCGTGAAATACGGCCAGACGAATCGTCGGAGCTGCGGACTAAGATAAGTGGTGCTCCCGAACTAGTGTCCTATGTGCTCCTAGTAGTGGTAGATGCTCTCCCATCTAGGACTTACGAAAATAGCAAGTTTTCGGCTTAGTCTTTCGATAAGCCTAAGTTTTAGGTTATAATTATATCGAAAGTGACGTCGTCCTTCGAATAAAGTTGTATTTAGCACTAATTAACGTATATATGGTCTGAGTTGGGAGAAATAGGTAAAGCATGCTTGGCCAGAGCCTCGTCCCGGCAGGTCGGATAACTCGAGGTTAAGGTATGTGGAAATTTGTTCTTCGGCAAGTTAGTAAGTCCTTAGCTTTGTGAATCATAGTAAACTCTCAGTATTTGAAACTCTAGGAGTTGAATGTTGAGAATTGGAGTAAGTCTAGTAAGTGCAGTTCGCGTTACTTAGTATAAGTATTTCGATCCACGAAAGATAGAAAAGCATGCGGGGCGATTAGCATTCCGGTTTCGGTATAGCCTATTGTATGATTAGCAAACATGTTGTAGAATAAAAAACGATTTAGAATAAAAGTTAGTAAAGTAAAAATCGGATAGACGAGACGATTATTATGAGCACGGAGCGCCATTCGGGCCGGTTTATGGCTACGAGACTAGCCATTCGAGCCAGTGAGATATTGGCTGATTAGCCATTGAGACGAGATAGTATCGACTCTGATTAGCCAAACGAGATAAATAAAATTACAGAATCAGTATAATCGAGTAAAGAAACAGTATAGTATAGAAAGTCGGAATAAGAAATCAGATTTGAGATAGTCTTTTCCAGTTTACATCTTGCTATTTATATGTGCTATTTTCTTGTTGAGACTTGTTGTGGCGTAGGGCCCCTTATTGAGCGTCCTCGCCGCCCACGGGACAGTAATCGTATGTGCCGAGCGGGTAGGTTTTAGTCCTCCAAGTGGCATCACAGTCTGACTTGGACGAATGGGATGAAGCTTTCCCGTAGCGGTCGTCGGCTACGAGTGCGGCTCCGGTTTGAATATGCGAGGAGAGTTCGAGGGGAACCGAGACCCTATATATTCTTGTACGTACATACGGTTATTACGAGTGTAGCTCAGGTTTGAGATAGCCACATTAGAGGTTAGGGAGCCGGACCCTATACATTCTACTTTGTCTGCAGAGTCCTCAGAACTCGAACACGGTTATTTATATGAGGCTATGGCGGCTGGGAGACCCGGGGGCGTGGGAGGCTCCGGGTGACGGATGAGTGGAGTGACTTATTTTGAGGTTTTGTCCGGAGTAGGGGTATATAGATTTGTTTGCTGCTTGCATGGTGCCATCCAGCTTATGGGGTTGGTATTGGCTCTTGCTTGCTACTTGTATATCTATTTATGTGTTATATACTAGCTACTAGACGGCATCTTGAAGCCATTTTATAGTACGCCTCGCCTTGCTCGGTACATAAGCTGATCAGTTCTTACCGGTTTCTTGATTGATTATCTCTTGCCATACATATTTGCTAGATATGCTATCTATATTCGATTCTTTTAGGTTATGTTATTTTGATTTACTTTGCATACTCGGTACCCGGTACTAACGCCCGATGAAACTTGTTTGCATTACTTGCAGGTACTCATAGCAGGCTGATCCTCGTGATTCGATCGGCTATTGAGTTATCGGCTCTGTCATCCAGTCTAATTTCCAGGAGAGGTGTAACTCTTTTCCTTTTTGATGTACGGTATGGGTAGGTCGTGGCTACGTCACGATCATTTCTATTATTACTCATAGAGGCTTGCGGATTGTATTTTATCTCCCTTGTAGTCCAGTTGAGCCGGGTGCGTGTGAGGCCGTGCCGGTTGTTATAGTTGTTTAGTATCTTTGTCTTTATGTTGGCGCGAGGCGTAGCTTGATAGTAGTGATGACCTTGCCGGTCACGTAGTCTTCGATATTCTTGTGTTTATGTTTGGATGATTAGTCGGCATGGTGGCCTTGTGAAGCCCGCATAGGTTCCCGATTTTGAATATGTGCAGTGGTATTGTATAGAGTCTGGTGGCTATAGACGAATGGCCGGAGAGTGTGTTTACAGCCCGTTATATAATGCTGTTTCGAGGCACGAGATAGAGCTAGCCGGGCACGGATGTGCCTTAACCCGCGATTAGATCCAGATCCTTCCTAGGGCACCGGGTGCAGTCATACCCCCCAAGGCGGGCGTGACAAACTTGGTATCGGAGCGGGTCGTATCCCGAGGAGTACGCAGGCGGGTCTTAGTAGAGTCTTGTCTATGGATGTGTTGTGCACCACATGTTATGGCGAGAGGCTACTGTGAGCGATAGGATGGTTACTCTTCTTTCTCGATCGGTCGTGGTATAGAGCGGTACGATTATAGGGTTGAGTCCCTAAAACTTATCGTATTCTTTTGTCTGAGATAAGGGCTGGCGGAGTCGGCGACACGCACGGGCGGAAGAACTAGATACAAGGCGGGAGAAGGCACTAGCGGGTGCCTGAGATTCGAGCAGAGAGTCGGATCTAAGGGCGACATAGAGGCTTTATCACGACCATCTCGGCCAGTCCCCCTCACATCAGGAGGCGTTGGGCACTACACCACCCCGATAGCTCCTGTGCCTTGTCGCCCGGATCGGGAGGTTCGTAGCGCGCCAGTTATGATGGCACGAATGATGGCAAGCGCAACGCGATTAGCGCCACGCCTTAACGGCGAAGTCTTCGGGTGGGCCGAGGCCGGTTCAGTCAGGGAATTTTAGCCTTTGGGTCCCAGTTCTGGTCGAATCGAATGAGAGGACCCTCGGGACTTTCTAGATCGGAATCTGAAGGATATTACCGATTATGCATGTGACCCCCTTGAGTACATTGGTTGCGGTGTTCGGTTGCGGGATGTAGCTATATTGTGGTACGAGTTGGGAAAGATCTCGAGGGGAGAGATGTTACCCCTCCGACTGGACCGGCTTCTCGGAGGCCTTTCTAGACCATTATTGTGCCTGAGGAATCCAGCGGGCGGATAAGATCGATTCTGCATCTAGAGCGGGGCGGGCGTACGCGGTATGCTTCTGATTTATTTCAACCTTTCGTTATGCTCCGGCCATTTGTTGATACTATGCCGGCGAGAGTTCACAATTTATTATGGGTTTGAATCCGAATATATTGAGGCATGTATGACAACGACGTTACGAGAGGATATGGATATCGCCGGATTACATGCCTTTGCTCAGAACCATTGAGGTCTTAGGCAGCTGACATGAGTAGTAGGCAACCGGTCGGGAGCGGCACGCGAAGATAGATGGACGAGATCACGAGAGGAAGTTCGAGAGAGGACCAGGCTCGACTATCCCACACTTAGAACCCCCTAGACCCCACCTCCACCACGGCGGCGGCGAGGTAGATATGCTCGTATAGGGCGATTCGAGCCTAGTGGCGGTTTGAACGATGAATCCCATGGCCAGAGAAGGGGAGAGCGAGCAGACTTGCACCCTCACCCTGCCCTTATTGCAATCGACCACACTCCGGAGCTTATAAATATGGCTTCTTAGATTATTTATATTTGCGGACGGGAGGGGCATGGATAAGAGATTTCAGGCCAGTCGGGGAGTAGAGACGGTCGGGACCGGGGGGTCCAGCGCGGGGCCACGAACTCCGGCGGCCTCGGCGGGGCGTGGGCCTTCGAGCTCGGTAGGTAGGCCAGAGGTAGAAAAGGAGCCTCAGTTCGAGTACGGGCTCAAGCCGTACTTATGCACTACCAGGAGACATGACCAGACGTCTCAGAGACGTAGTAACAATTACCGATGACTATCTGTTCATGCACTGCTTATGTATTGATTGACCCGGGATCCACTGCATGCCTATATTACCCCATTTGTAGCATGAAAGTTCAATATTGCACGAGAATTATTACGCGGCCCTTTGCAGTATCTACACGTCGGTGGCTCTATTATAGCTAGCGAAATTTCTAGGGTGTACAATAGAGGTTGCCTGACCGCGGCTGCGGTAGATCTGGTCGAGTTAGAAGTAGACCGATGCCATAATGGTATGGATTGGCTAGTGCCGTGCTATTCCAATGTTGAATGTTGGACCCAGATGGTGATTCCACTTTCGAGGAGCGGGTGCGGGAGTGGAAGAGGCGGCACGGCTACGCCAAAGGTAGGTTTATTTCTATCTTGGGCGAAATTGATAGCTTGAGGGATGTATTTACCACCTAGTCGGAGTTGGGATGTCGGCGAAGTCTCCGACACTCCAGTTTGTTTCGGTGGTGAGCGAGTTCCCTGATGTGTTTCCGGAATGAGTTTTACATGGTATTCCCCGAGAAAGGAAAATAGATTTTGCTATTGATTTGTTACCGAGGCACCAGTGGAAGTATCAATTCCTCCCTGTCGTATGGCTCCTACGAGCTCGAGAGAACTAAAGGGACGGTGAAGATTTGTTAGACAAAGGTTTCATCGGTAAGTACTTCACCATGGGGTGCGCGGTTCTATTTGAGAGGAAGAAAGATGGCTCACTCCGTGTATTGCACCATAGAATTATCAGCTTGATTGAACAAGGGTCTGATGAAGAACAAGTACCACTTCCCAGAATAGATGACTTATTTGATCGATTACAGGGAGCCATATACTTTTCTCAGATTGACTTGCAGTGGGATATCATCGGAGGTTGAGTACGTGAAAAGAGATATTCCAACAGTTGGGGACAGAATGGTAGTCACTTTGAATTTCTAGTCATGTCCTTTGGGTTAGCGAATGCCCCGACAATATTCATGGACACGATGAACGGTATTTTCGAGACCATACTTATTTGTTAAGTAATAGTGTTTGTGTTGACATTACAGTATATTCTCGCTGCAAGGCAGTCCATAGGACTCATTTGCGGGTGATGATCCAGATCCTCGAGGCCACTTCGATTATATACAAGTTTTCCAAGTGTGAATTGGCTTAATTATGACCTTCTTAGGGCACATTGTGTCGGATCTTGGTATACGGGTTGACACGCGAAGATAGAAACGATCAAATCATGGCCTAGGCCTACCACTCGGACCCAAAGTCCATAGCTTTGCAGGATTAGCGAGGGTACGGGAGGTTCGTTGAAGGGTTTTCGACTATTGCGGCACCTCGACAAGCGGCGCGAGAGCGGCAAAGTTTCGGTGGGCGAACGTGGCGAGTTTCCGAGGCGAAAGATCGATTGACCTTCGCCCCGGTGTTAGCATTACGGAAGGTACGGAAGGTTATTCGGTATATTGCGACACATCGGGCGTCGGGTTGGGTTGTGTGTTGATGCGTAGGTAGTGATTGCATATGCTTCCATACGGTGAGGAAACACGGGAAGAACTACCCCTACCCACGACACGGAGTTAACCGTGATGATCCACACCTTGAAAATGTGGAGACATTATTTGTATGGTGTTCATGTGAATATTTTCACAGATCATGGAAACTTTACGAGTATATCTTCACTCGAGAGGGAGTTGGTCTGCTGACAGGCGTCGGCTGGTTGGAATTGCTAAAAGGTATGACGTGGATATTACGTGCCACCAGGAAGAGCCAATGTTGTAGCGGTGCTCTCGGTCGTAAGTCACGGGGAGTTTGGCGTATTTGCAGCACCGGGGGCGGGATTTGGTCGAGGAGATACATCGGTTAGTTAGTCTAGCCGTTCGTGTAGCGGCTTGAGAGGACAGGCGGTAATTCGAACACCGCCGTGTCATCCTTAGTTGTGGAAGTAAAGGAGCATTATTATGAGGATCTGACCTAGTTCGACTTAAAGATTATATTCCAGCACAGGGAAACGCCGAAATTCCAGTAGCAGAGGATGGAGTCTTTGGCGTTGTGAAGACAATTATATATGGTGATAGCTGAGGGGCCTCGCGACGGATCATGAGCAGGTACATTGCGCCATTATTCTCTCCACCACAGCGCGACAAAAGATGTACCATGATATCAAAGAAAACTACGGTGGCGAGGTATGAAAAGAAATTGTTTGAATTTGGCTCGGTGTTCCTAGCACATAGCAATTGAAACGGAATACTCGAGAGAAACCCAGTGGCTTGACTCGGAGACATAGGCGTGCCTCTCTGGAAATGGGAAAGCGATAAATATGGATTTTGTGGCGAGATTGCAGAATTACTAGACATAGACATGATTCTATATGGGTGATAGTAGATAGATTGACTAAAATCGACTCATTTACGTGCTAGTAAGAACTACCTTCTCGATCGAAGATTATCTTGAGTTGTATATCAGAGATAGTCGGATTGCACGGTGCGGTATCCATTATTCCCGGATAGAAGAGCACAGTTTACGACTAGATTTTGGCGGTCGTTTTAGTGCAGGTACGCGAGATTCGTGAGTACGCATTCCACCCTCGGAACCGAGATGGGCCAGTGACAGCACCATTCGAACGCTCGAAGATATGTTGCGGCGTGTCTGGGTTTCGGTGGTAGGCAGGATGAGCATTTGCCCATGTCGAGGTTTGCTTACAATAACGGTATCACTCGGCTATTCGGATAGGCGCCTTTCGAGGGGCTTTATACGGGCGAAAATGCGGTCCGCCGGTTGGCTGGTTTTGAAATAGGAGAATCGAGCGTTGATTGGGCCAGGACATTGTTCGGCGATCGGAAGAAAGTAAAAACATCGGAACGCCTATTGGCTGCACGAGTCTGAAATCATATGCGGATGTACGGTGCGGGGAACACAGGTTCGATGTGATGGTTGGTATTTTTGAAAGTGTCTCCGATGAAAGAGTGAGATTTGGCAAGACGAGGTAGCTCGGCCCGAGGTTTGTCGGGCCATATCGGATTCGCGAAGAATAGGCCCAGTGGCGTATGAATTAAACTTGCACCGTCGAGTGAGAATCTGTTCATCCAGTCTTTCTATGTATCCATGCTAAGAAATGCTTAGGAGACTCGTCAAGGCAGTCCAGAGTCAGGATATCAGATTCTGAGAAAGAGGCGGCCTACGAAGAGGTTCCGGTAGCTATCCTAGGCAGACAGTTCGCGAGATTGAGCCCAAAGATATTGCGTCTGTCAAAGTATTGTGGTAACAGGAACTGAGAGGAAATGACGTGGGACGCGGAGGAAGTCATGAAAGCTAGATATCCTCACTTATTCCCGAGCCTAGTCGGGCGGCAATATGTCAGTATTATTATTTATGCGACACACTTATAGTTGTATATGTATGAAATGAAAGATTGATGTTTATTTGTCGATAAACTTTATAGTATTGTGTGGAGTACACGTATTGGACTTTTACGCGTTTCGGGTTTGGGATAGTCCATATTACGGGGGAAACTACACGAAATTTTTAAGTAGTAAGTCAAGATAAGTTGAAAGTCATACAAATGGTAGTTTCCATTCGAGGGACGAATGTTCTTAAGGGGCGGGAGAATGTACCCCGTAAGATTCCCGGAATCTAGATGGCCTACTCGCACGTTAGTTAAGCATATTTGGAAGTCATACGTGCTAGGAAAAGGCCGAAAGATCGGACGAAAATCTGTCGAACCATCGTGAAGGAGCCGGGGGGCGAGCCCCTCGCGTTGGCCGCGTGTCACGGAGGCGGGGCCACGCGTTGGCTCGCGTGACACGTTGGGCCTGTCCAGGCCTAAGTATGAAACCCCACTTCGGTTTTAATTGGTTATTATCCATATATTTTCGGAGAGTTCGTAGAAAGCGAGAGAGGGAACGAAGGTTAATATAAAATCATCCAGGTCAAAATTTACTTGATGAAGTCTAAACTCAAATTAACCTCGAAGATAGGGTATTTAGCGACGGAGCATTCCTACGGATTTTGTTTAGAGTGAATTACGGCCGACGAATCATCAAGCTACCAGACTAAGGTAAGTAGAATTTCTCCAAACTAGTGTCTATGTGCTCTAGCGTAAGAGTGAATACTTCTCCCTCCTGGACTCCCGAAAAATAGAAAGTTTTGACCGTCTTTTCGATAAGCCTAAGTTTGGGCTTTAATTATATCGAAAGTGAGCGTCGTCCTTCCGAATAAAGTTGTATTTAGCACTAATTAACGTATATATGAATGCGGTTGGGAGAAATAGGCTAGTGCGGCTAGGGCCTCGTCGACGGTCCCGGATAACTCGAGGTTAAGGTATGTGAAGTTGTTCTTCGACAAGTTAGTAAGTCTTAGCTTTGTGAATCATAGTAAACTCCGTATTTGAAACTCTCGGAGTTGAATGTTGAAGTGAGTAAGTCTAGTAAATTCGGTTTTGCGTTGCCGTATCGTATTTGATTAGAAAGATAGAAAAGCATGCGCGGGCGAGTTAGCATTCCGGTTTCGGTCTGCTTTATTGTATGATTAGAAAGCATGTTGTAGAATAAAAGAAGCAGTTTTGAATAAAAGTTAGTAAAGTAAAATCGGATAGACGAACGGTAGTGTAATACAGGTAGCCATTCGAGACGGTTTTATGGCTACGAGACTAGCCATTGAGACGAGATGAATGTGGCTACGAATTAGCTATTGACGGATAGTATCACGCTCTGAGATTAGCCAAACATGAGATAAATAAAAATTACAGAATCGGTATAATCGGTAAAGAATCAATATAGTATAGAAAGAGATCATAATAAATCAGATTTCGAGATAGTCTTTTCGAGTTATACATATGCTATTTATATGGCTATTTGCTTGTTGAGACTTGTTGTGGCGTGAGGGCCCCTTATTGAGCGGCTCTCGCCGCCTGGGTTGTGTCGTGTCGCCCCTTTGAGCGGGTGGGTTTCGTCCTCCAAGGAGTGGCATGCGGAGTCCCAGGCTGGGCGAAGATAGGATGAGCTTTCCCCATAGCCGGTCCGATCGGCATTACGAGTGCGGCTCAGGTTTCAGAGATAGCCACGAGAGAGTTCAGAGGAACCCAGACCCTATATATTCTGTACGGCCATACGGTTATTACAGTGTAGCTCCAGTTTGAGATAGCCTTTGATGAGTTAGGGAACCGGACCTATACATTACTTGTCTACAGGAATCCTCCGGACTTAGACACGATTATTTATATCGGCGGCTATAGCCGTAGGAGACCCGGGCGTGGGAGCTCCCGGGTGCTTGAGATGAAGTGGAGTGACTTATTTTCAGCAGGTTTGATCAGTGCGGGTATATAGATTGTTGCTTGCTTGGTGCCATCAAACATGGGGGTTCGTATTGGCTCTTGCTTGCTACTTGTATATCTATTTATGTATTTATATACTAGCTACTAGGCAATGAGACCATCGCGTTTACAGTGCGCTCCGCCTTATCGGTACATAAGCATGATCAGTTCTTACCGGGTTTCTTGATTGAGTTATCTTGCCATCTGGTTTACTAGATATACTATCTATATTCGAGTTTTTCGGTTATATTTGATTTAGCTGCATACCATTGCAATGATGCGCGCTTGATGGGGCTGTGTTGCATTACCCCACTTGCAGGTATTAATAGACGAGGAGGCGATCCCTCGTGAGTTCCAATCGGCTATTGAGTTATCATCTCTGTCATCAGGAGTCCCAATTTCAGAAGTGCTAGCTCTTTTCCTTTTCGATGTACAGTATGGGTAGGTCGGGGCCTGTCCCGATCATTTCTATTATTACTCATAGAGGCTTAAGTTGTGTTTATCTCCTGTGGTCAGTTGAGCGGTAGTGTGGCGCGTGCCGGAGTTGTATAGTTGTTTAGTATCTTTGTCTTTATGTTGTAGTGAGGGGCCGCAAGCTTGATAGTAGTGGTGACCTTCTTAGGTCACGTAGTCTTACGGTATTCTTGTGTTTAAGTTTCATATGATTGAGTCGGCATGGTGGCCTTGTCGGCCCCGCATTGGTTCCTGATTTTGAATATGTTCTGGTCAGGTGTTATTACGAGTGCGGTGGCTATAGGCCCCGGATGGCCGGAGAGGCTGTGTTTGACCGTTATATAGCCACTGTTTCCCGGGGAACACGAGATAGAGCTAGCCGGGCACAGATGTACCTTGGCCCACCGATTCAGTGAATCGAATCCTTCTAGGGCACCAGGTGCCCAGTCCTTACCCCAAGGCGGGCGTGACATAGTTTATACTAGAAAGGAGATGACCTTCTTGTGCAAATCATGTCATATTTTAAACGTTGGGAGGACTATCATCTTTAGGCAGTCTGAGAAAATGAATTTTCTTATTAAAGTATGTGTTTTGGGTTTCTTTTCTGATAAAAATTATACTCATTATTTCATTTTTAATTTATTTGTGATTCTTATTTAAATAATTAAAAGAATATTTTATTGATCATAATTTTCCAAATATTTCTACATATTTTGAATGAGTAAGCAATTATGACTTATAGTACCCTAGTAGTATTTGTGTAATTTCTAAATCTGTAAATATTATTTTTAAAAATTAGAAATTGTATGTTCATATTCACCAAACATTAGTTAGTTTAACCTTTGTGTTCCGAATCAAACCAAATAAATTATAACAAGAGTAAATTTTACTTGCAAATTAGAATAATTTATTTTTGTAAAGTTGAAAGAATGAAAAGTGAGGCGTCCCAATAAAGTATTTATCCAAGTAACGTTCATTTATAGATAGTAAAGGAATTAAATTCATGTTACTAAATGAAAAAAAAAGAAAGAAAGATAACATTGGGGCGGGCGGGGCCGGGGTCGGGCGGGGTAATTTTTGAAAATACTAAATAGGGGCGAGGGCGGCGCGGGTTAAAATCTAAATAGGTCAAAGTTGTCCGCCTAACCCGCCTGTGCCATCCATATGTAGAAGTTTAGTAGCATGAACTTATGCCTTCTAGGGCTAACATGCTTTGCGAATATTTTTGACTTACGATTTTTTTGGTTTTTGAATTTTTTAAAAAATATTAAGAATATTTTATCTTATTTTATTACTTAAAATGTTAAAGGACAAATTAAAGACAACCAAAGACAAAAATTAAAGACCACTCAAAATAGGAGCAATCGATTGCAAAAATTTGAAAACGTGTAATGGAAAAGGAGCAAATGGGCCCACGTGCATAGATGAAGCATAGACTTTCGGCCGGCACCTAATAGTAAACGATATTTGTTAAATGTTATAAACATATTTGTATTATAGTGAATGTCTATAAAGGTATTTGTATTATAGTGGATATATGTGTTTATATTATGGTAGTCTATCTTTTAAAGAAATGTTGGAGAAATTATCCCTTTTTATAAATAGAGGGGTTCTCCTTCATTGTATTTTATCCCATCAGAGAAATAAGAACTTCTCTCCTTCTCTCCTTCTCTCTTTCTCTATAATATTTTTGTTCTTTCTTTATTATTTCATAACACGTTATCGGCACGAGTCTAGCCTTGAGCACTCACTTTGAAGGATACGAGTAGAAAAATCAAAGTTTTCTTAGAAAAATGAAGGTTAGTATTTCTTGATATTTATGTATTTACTAATAACAATATCGATTTTGTATATAAACTTGATGAGCGACTTATTGATTCCCTTGGCAATTCCTTCATGGTATTTCGAGAAGAACAAACATTGTGGAAATATATTTGTTCAAGAGAACAATATATATATATATATATATGATCACTAGAGTGATAATATTTTCATAAGCTTATTATGATTACGGTGAAAATATGTTAAGAAATTCTCTCGTTATATGCATGTCTCAATTTTCTCCGAAGTAGCAATATCTTAAAAAGAGGTTTTTAAGCTACCATACCTTGGTTAAGACATATTTAGATGATCATGTTCCATTCCTGAAGAATGAGAAATTGAGAACTTATGATAAATGATCATGTTCCATTCCTGAAGTGAATGTGACAATACTTAATAAAATCTTGAAATTTACTCGAGTAGTAAATGCGAAATTTACTTCCAAAGTAGTAAATAAGAAATTTACTCACGAAGTAGTAAGGAATTTAACATTTACTCACGAGTAGTAGACTCTTCAAAAGTAAATCTTACAATTTACTCATGTCTTACAATTGCCTCTACAGTAGTAAAACACGATCTACTCTCAAAGCGATAAAAGTTTGAAATAATGAAGTTTAAAACTCAATATTTGTTGATTTCTTGACACCTACGATTATGCGAATTTACTTTCATGATACCGGAAGTATTTAAGTAATGTAATTAATGATCAGGTGCATAAAAGAACACAGTTGTTTGTCAACAAGAATCATGACACTAGTAGTTTCCAAATAATATTATGAAAAATAAATTCAAAGCTCTGAAGAGTTTATTTATTGTTATGTCATTCATCTCCTTATTGTAGTATAAAGTTGTTATGATTAAAACACAAATTGTAGTAAACCTAAAGTTTACCAACAATAAAAGTGGTTATCATATTGAGACTACAAATGATTGAAAGATTACATATCTTCAAATTACTATGAGTAAGAAATATGTATATGAAGAGTTACGATTTGTACTACAAATATATGCATGATGAAATTACATGCTATAGTAAATCAGAGGTTTATTGATGTGAAATTCATGACATAATAAATCTAAAATTTACTAAAATAAATAATACATATCATGGTAAACACAGAAGTTTACTAGTATGGATTAATGTCAGTTGACATGACCATTTTGATCTCCACGATATGATGTATTGCAATATATATTGAAGAACTAGAAGATTCTTCAAGAAATCTTTTATGTTGTTTGTTCTCATGAAAGTTGATTATACCGACTAATGTTGGGATGAATCCCTAAGTGAAAAGTATAAATGGTGAATATGAGCCCATTCAATTGCCGTATGATGTCTTAAATTGATGCATCTATAAGATGGTCACATGTCATTTTTTATCAACCTATAGTTTGACATTCACAAAGATACTTACTCAATATTAATTGAGTTAAGTATAATTTTAATTTGTGTAATCAAGACAATTCATCTTGGTAATGTTGGTTATATCAATTGGTTTGACATTGAATGTCTCTTAGCAAACATGTATTAAAAGGTTCTGCTTTATCTTCAGCTTGTATTAGACAAAGATTAGTGCAATTGAGGCACATTCTATAGTAAACCCAGGAAGTTTACTAATTCCAATACTTTTATACTTTGGTATGATCATCTAGGACATCCTGGATCTATAATGATGAGGCAATTATAGAAAATTCAAATGGGCATCCATTAAAGAACTTGAATTCTTTCAAATGGTGAATTTTCTTGTGTGCTTGTTATCAAGGCAAATTAATTGTGAGTCCATCACCAACAAAGGTTGAGATTGGGTCCCACACGCATTCTTGGAACGCATATATGGGGATATACGTAGACCTATCCACCCACCTAGTGGAATTCGTTTAGATACTTCATGGTCCTAATAGATGCTTCCTTTAGATGGTTTCATGTTTGCCCTGTGTCATCTAGCAACTGGCGTTTCAAATTATTATTTAAATATGCGATTACGGGCATAATTTCACGATAGTCAAACTAAGTCCATTATTCTTGATAATCTTTACTTGAGTTTTTTCATCCCGAAGCATTTTAATGATTATTTCTTATGATTCAGACAGGACAGACATCTGTGGCTCATGTTCACACTCAAAATGGCCTTAAGTCACTAATTAAACGTCTACAATTGATAGCAAGGTCATTACTCATGAAAACTATGCTGCCCGCTTCTATTTGGGGTCATGCGATTACGCATGCTGCAACACTTGTTCGTCTCAAGCCAGGCAAATAATCATAATTTTTCTCGGTTACAATTAATTTTGGGTCGAGCCACAATATTTCTCATCGAGAATTTTGGATGTGTCTTTGTATATGTGCCTATAGCACCACCACATCGCACAAAAATGGGTCCCCAAAGAAGGTTAGGAATTTATGTTGGGTTTGAATCGCCTTCCATTGTCGCTACCTTGAACCATTTACTGGAGATATGTTTGCGCACTTTCGATTTGCGGATTGTCGGTTTGATGAGGCAATTTTCCCAAAATAAGGGGAAAATTGTGAAATCAAAGAGAATTTTGTGAAAAATCCATCTTATCTATCTTGATACCTTGTCTTTATTATGATGCAAAAGTACAAAGATATTCATACGAAAATTACAAATCAAATGCCGGACGCATTTCTGATTTTAAAATTACTAAATCACATATTTATGAGAGAATGTTCCAAATTCGAATTGATGTCTCTAAAGGACCATCTACAGGTGTCATAGCCAAAGAGTCTAAAGCACGCCTAAAGCGTGGTAGACCATTGGGTCCTAAGGATCGTAATCCTAGAAAAAGAAAAATAAATGGTCAAGATGACACTACGAAAGAACCACATATGGAAGTTCAAGACTTGAGCAATTTTGATATCCATGAAGAAATCAATGAGCCTGAGACTCAAGAAAATGAGGACTATCCATAAATTCAAGTGATCTTTAGGTGTCGATCAATAGTGGTGGATTATGTCTTTGCATATAATGTTGCAACAAAAATCATGCAAGATAGTGAGGATCTTGAACCTCAATCTGTCACAGAATGTCGACAAAGAAATGATTGGCCAAAATGGCAGAAGCAATTCAATCGAGTGAATTCACTTGTCAAGCATCAAGTTTTTGGACCTATAGCTCAAACACCTAATGGTATTAAGCACATTTGGCTATAAATGGGTCTTTGTGCGAAAAGTAGGGAAAAATGAAGTACAAAGGTACAAAGCACGCCTTGTTGCACAAGGATTTTCACAAAAGGCAGTGTCGACTATGAAGATGCATACTCACGGATTATGGATGCAATAACATTGCGTTATCTTATTAGTTTCACTATCCATGAGAGGCTTGAAATGCATTTGATGGAGGTGGTTACATCTTATCTTTATGGATCACTTAATAATGAGATATACATGAAAATCCACACAAGAAGTATTTAAAATGCACAAACATATCATTCAAAGTCTCGGGAAATGTATTCAATTAGATTGCAAAAATTATTGTATGGTTTGAAGCAATGCGGACGCATGTGGTATAGCAAAGTCTTAGTGAAATATTTATCTAAGGAAGGTTATATAAATGATGAAATTTGCCCATGTATTTTTATAAAGAAAACAACATCGAGTTTCGCCCACTTACTGTTTTATGTAGATGACGCAAACCTTATTGGAACCCCAATAGAGCTTCAAAAGGCAATTGATTATTTAAAGAAGGAATTTGAGATGAAAGACCTTGGAAAGACAAAATTATGTCTTGGTTTGAAAATTGAGCATTTGAAAAATGGTGTCTTTATTCATCAACACAGCCTATACGGAAAAGGTGTTGAAAGATTTACTATATGGATGACGCACATCCACTAAGTACTCATTATGGTTGTCAGATCACTTGATGTGAATAAGGATCCATCAGGCCTCGAAAGGAATGAAGAAATTCTTGGTCCTGAGTACCATATCTTAGTGCAATTGGTGCACTAATGTATCTTGCTAATACACAAGGCATTATAGCCTTTCGGTTAATTTGTTAGTAAGGTAGTTTTGCTCCTAGGAGGCATTGAAATGGGATAAAAAAATAATCACGGTATCTAAAAGGGACTACCGTATGGAGTATTTTGTAGAAGAAAAGATTGAGGAAATTCTTGGTCTGAAGTACCATATCTTAGTGCAATTGGTGCACTAATGTATCTTGCTAACACTACAAGGCATGATATAGCCTTTTCGATTAATTTGTTAGCAAGACATAGTTACTGCTCCTACAGGAGGCATTGTAATGGGATAAAACACATAATTCGGTATCTAAAGGGACTAAATATGACCTTATTTTTATTCTAATAATTGCAGTCCATGATCTTGTTGGTTATGCGTGCGAGTATTTATCGACCCACACAAGCTCGATCTCAAGCTGGCTACGTGTTCATATGTGGAGATGTTGCCATATCTTGAAGTCTACAAAAGCGATCTCTGTGGCTATTTCATCCAAATCATCTTTGAGATAATAACTTCTCATGTGAAGTAAGCTGAGAATGCGTGTGGTTAAGGTCCATGATACATCTCATTAGAAAAATGTGGTTTGAAATGTGACAATGTACCCACAATTTTGTACTGAAGATAATGCGGCATGCATAACACAACTAAAGGAGGATTCATAAAAGGAGATAGAGCGAAACACATTTCACCAAAGTTTTCTACACACACTGAGCTCCAAAATGGTGATATCAATGTGCAACGGATTCGTTCAAGTGACAATGTGGCTGATTTTTCACCAAATTCTACCAACTGCAACTTTCAAAGAAGATGGTGCGAGAAGATCGCGGGATGCAAAGATTCAGGGATGTTCTCATTAGGGAGTTAATATGTGTTGTACTCTTTTTCCCTTACGAGGTTTTGTCCCACTGGGTTTTCCTTGTAAGGTTTTTAATGAGGTAATAGAAATGTGTATTACTAGATATATGTACTCTTTTTCCTTCACTAGATTTTTTCCCCTTGGGTTTTTTCTAGTAGGTTTAACGATGCCACATTATCTATCAAATAGACATTCAAGGGGGAGTGTTATAAACATATTTGTATTATAGTGAATGTCTATAAAGGTATTTGTATTGTAGTGGATATATGTGTTTATATTATAGTGAAAGTCTATCTTTTAGATGTTAGGAGAAATTATCCCTATTCTCCTTCATTGTATTTTTATCCCATCAAGAGAAATAAGAACTTCTCTCCTTATCTCTTTCTCTATAATATTCTTGTTCTTTCTTTATTATTTCATAACATTAAACTTATTGTTCAATTATTTAAATGTACACATGTAAAGCAGGACAATCAAACAAGAAAATATATTTAGATGATAAGTCGACAGACAGCTACTTCCTAGCCTTCTTGTACGAGAACTAAACCTGAAATTGTCAGACGTTAGTGTCCTTTGGTCAACAAGCTGAGCAGTGAGAGATACTTATTTAGCCGCTTCTATATATTAGTAAAGTAATGAGCTAATTAATTATTATTAAATAATAAAAATATTTATTAATTTATAATATATCATAATTGTAAGTTAATTAATTCTATTTTGTTCTATTGGCTCACCTTGCTATTGGCTCCATTATACAACACCCGGTGGTTATTTAGTTAATTTAAATGTCTAAATAAAACTGATAATATAAATCATATTTTTAAAAACTTGTAAAATGTTAAATTTCAAAAATAAAGAAGGAATTCATTAATATTTTCTAAAATATCTACTATTATCTATACAATTTCCTAAAACATTTCTCAACAATTTGTTTATTGTAATAAAAATGAATGTCTATGCACATTCTTTGTGTTCAAGGATAAGAGCCCCACAAATAAACTGTGTCTAAGTTTATGGGATATATATATATATAACCCATATTTTTGTTAAATCAAAAACAAATAATTCTCTTTCTCCTTTTTCCTTTATTTATTTTATTTTATAACATGTTATTAATATGAGTCTCTATCATTTTGAGTAAATACTTTAAAAATATTGAAGGTACGTACTTTCTTTTCTTAATTAATGACAATTTTTTTTAACTTGAATTTCTTGCACTGTATATATCGAGTAAAGGCTACCTATCATGGGTATTGAATATCAAAATTTATCTTGATGCTATGGGTCTTGCAGACACCATTAAAATATAAAAATCAGGCATTAAATCAATCCGTGCCAAGACAATGATATTTCTCCATCATCATATTGATGGGGGTTTAAAAATTGAATATCTCACTATTAGAGATCCTTTTGTGCTACGGAATAATTTAAAAGATAGATATGACCACATGAAGATGGTCATTCTTGCACAGGCAAGTTATGATTGGATTCATTTGAGGTTACAAGATTTTAAATCTATCAGTGAGTATAATTCCTCAATGTTTAAAATTATTTCATAATTAAAATTATGCGGAGAAAATATCACTAATGATGATATGCTAGAGAAAACATTCTCCAATTTTCCCGCCTCAAGTGTACTCCTGCAATAGCAATACCGAGAAATGAGGTTCAAAAAATATCTTAAATTAATTTCACATCTTCTTATTGTTGAACAACACAATGACCGTTTTAATGAAAAACCATAAAAGTCGATCTACTGTTCTATTTCATCCCCTGAAGTGAACGAGATAAATTTTCATGAATCTAAGCGTGGAAAAAGTCGTGGCCTCAATCGTATGACCATGGTTGTGGAAGAAATACTAATCACGGTGGTTGTCCTGCACCAAATGATGATCTTCACCACCAGCAGTGGAATAAGAAGGACAAAAAGCATAAAGCGATGCAAAAAAAAATTTTCACAAAATAAATGCTAACGATGTGAAGGAAAAGGGAACTGTCATATACTTGTCTACACTAAAGCACCTGGTTGAGCTCTATCAAGCATCTCTGAAGAAGAAGGATAATAATAAAGAGATAAATTTTATCTCTGAAGATAATTTTGAGCCCATGAATCTAAATGTAACAGATTTCTTTGAGATCCTGAAGGAAAAATAGATCACATGATCAATAATAAATTTATAGTAGTCTAAATAATTTTAATTTCTATTGATTGTATGAACTAGTATGATCGTGTTTATATGAACCAATATGATAGTGTTTTCATAATCCTGTAAATAAATAAAGTTTATGTAATTCTTTGTTTAGTAATAATACTATAATGTTTACTTTGTTTATATTTTTTATCTTGAAAAATATATAGCTATCCCTCAAATTTTATTTGGATCAATTATCAATCATGAGAATAATTGTGTGGTTGATAGTGGAACAACACACGCCATATTCAAAGACGAGAAACATTTTTCCTACTTGCTTAGGAGAAAAGCAAATGTTAATACAATTTTTGATAATTGAAAATTGATTGAAAGCTCCAAAAAGCTACTATATTTCTACCTAAGGGTATGAAACTTGTTATAGAAGATGCATTGTTCCATTCTAAATCTCTGAGAAACTTGTTAAGTTTTAACGATATCCGCTGAAATAGATATCATGTTGAGACAATAAATAAAATAAATATTGAATATCTTGATATTACCAAGAATGTCTCAAGCTAGAAATATATTTTGGAGAAATTTCCAACTCTATCTTCTAGTCTATATTATGCAAAAATTAGTACAATTGAAGCACATTCTATCGTAAATCAGAAGTTTAATGATTTAAATACTTATGTGCTTTGACATGACCGAATAAATCATATCGGATTAATAATGATGAGATGAATCATTGAAAATTCAAGTGGATATCCGACCGTCTCAACTCTAGAGGGCAATGAAGAAATTGAATGTCTTGCAGTTTGAATTTTAAATTGTGTAGAATAGGCAGTAGAGACTCTTTGGCTAAGAGATGGATACAACTCCACTCGAAAACTGTTGGATCTGAGAAACAATAGTATCCTCTGATTTTTGTGCTAGTGTTGCATCTTGTAGCACCCGATTCTGGGATAGGTTTATCTGATTTCAAGAAATGGATCTGGGGACTGATAAGTGAGATCTTTGCAGATCTGTTTGGAAAAGAATTGTTTCACCTTTAAGGTTCTCTTGGCTCCAGTATTTAAGGCTAAACTCATAGCCTTATATTGATTTCTATAGATAATGGCTACAGGGAGAGATCTAGATTTGGTCCTGTAATTGAATGTCTTGACATTGAGGGTTAGAGAATCTAAGATATTCCAATCTCAAAGAGACACTATAAACTTTATAAAACAGTCAAAATAAATTGGACCACTGCAAAGGATGGTTTCTATCATACCTAGGAGGGAGTCATTGAAGTCTAAAAACCTTGAATGTCTAAGACAAAGAAGAGTGAGGTGTCTAGACCTTCTCTAGAGAGAGACTTAGCAGCAATTTGAACTAACTCGAATTGGAGATAGTTGTACTTTCATCTATATTTTTCTATAGATTTTAAATTTTGAAGTTTGATATCCTCGTGATCTGACTCAAGAGGAATATTTATTCAATGGTCGAAATGTGATAGTCACTTGTCAAGGACCATTTTGAAGAGTTGTAAATGGTAGATTAGGGGTGTTTAGGGGTTTTCCAGTCATCAATTGGTTGCTCCAAATTGGAGAAGCTAATCTCTTCTTTGAGCTTGGAATTGGAAGAAGATGAGGTAGATGAAGAGGCAGAAGAGTTTTTAGAGAAAGAGGAGAAGGGATGGAAGAACGTCATAGCAAGATCTGCAAGAAAATAGTTAGAAAAACAACAAAAACTTTAATGCTTCCTGTCCTTAGATAAAGAGACCATTAAGTTCCATAAAGAAAAATATTCAAGTATTTAACTCAATAACATACGAAAGAGTCAGACCTGATAGTTAAATTAATGTATTCTTATTTCATTTTATACTTAAAGATTAGATTAGTCTTCTTCTAAGAAATTCTTCAGTTAGATGATCCAAAGGTTATGAATAACCATCTGTAAGTCCACTAAGTTGTTTTCGGCAATCTAGCCATCGTTGCTTAGGAATACTACCTACAATGAAGATCTAAAAAGATCACAGTACCATCTTTACTTAGAACCTCTTATTACAAGATAGATCTTACCAATTTGTCCAAATTGATTTAAGCTTACATAGTTTAAATTACAGATCTAACTGTGCCGTATAAAAGCAAGTTAAACACATGAATAATAATCTTTACTTCCCCTCATGGATCTGATACCAATTACCCGAAAGTGAACCCCCTAAATAATAGGGGAAAAATACGGGGAAGAAGTATAGGAAGCAAGTAAGAAATGATTATAAGTACAAGATTATAAATGCAAATGAAATAAATTAATTAAGTGGCAAAGCAAACCATAATGCAATAATTAAATAATAAGTGCAATAATTAAAGATAGGTGGCTAGGCCCGACCATATGCAGTTATATTATTATTTTAATAATATATTGATATTTTTAAAAAAGAGCATCAAATTTAAAAAATATTTTAAAGTAAATTGATAGGGGTAAATGTGCGCTTTATTATGTTAATCCATGTATAATTAATACTTACATAACTTATTCCACCTTCTACCTCACATAAAATTATATAAATTTTTCATAAGTTATGTAGTATTTAAATTATGTAAATTATAAAAACACAACCAAACAAACATTTATTTAATAAAGATTTATTTTTAAAAAAACAGAAAAACTAAAAAAAATAAAAAAAATCAAATATTGTATAAAATTAATACAATAAAGATAAAAAGATATTTCTTAATTAAAAGTTTAAAATTAATTTATAAAATTAATACATAAATAACTTGATTATTCATATATTAATTTAGATCTTATCCAATAATTAAATGACCCCTTAATATTTCAAAAGTATGAATATGTTGAGGTCATGTTAGTAAATATATAAACATCTATCTCATGTTCGTAAATATAAAGTTGCTTCTTTTGTAGTTTGCAATCGCGTCTTTAGGTGGTATGTCTGGACTCTCTTTGAAGTGATTACTTATTTTTTATTTATTTACTCGTCTAATATTAATTTTCCACGTTCTTAGAATTAATAAATAAAACACTTAAGGTTTATTATATCATCATTTAAATATAATAAATTTAATATTAAATATAATAAATTTAATATTTTAAAAAAATAATTGTAGTTAATAATAAAAATAAATTAGAAAAGTATGTGATAAATTATCTTTTGATTTTTTTAAGTTGAAAAAGTAAAATTAAATATTTATTTTGAGTATAGTAGACAATTAAAAATAGTCTAACAAAAATTACCCTCGATAAGGGATGGTCTTGAATACTTTTTGCTCCTCTTAATAATCATTTTAAAAAACAATCAATTTTTTAAAAAATTTTAACTTTTGCCATAAATATATGTTCAGGATTCAATTTAAAATATCAAAAGATAATTTACCACCAAATTTCATGCTCCACGTCATCCCTGATTTTAATCATCTTTATCCAGATATATGTTCTTGTTTTTTGCCCTTGGTATTACTGCATGTTTTTTTTAGGTATTTATTACTCATGTAATTTCTCCAAAGTGATTATTTGGTTCTCATATTTCACCATAGTTTTGAAAATATTAAAGCTCTAGATATATCTTGTAGGCTTCTAAATCCTATTCCCCTTCTTCTTTGGGGTGACACATTTCTGTCCATATGGCCCAAAGCCCGCTTGAATTTCCTACTGAGTTACTCCAAAAAAACTTTCCAAATAACCTATGTATCTATAATACCCCAAAAGTCTCTAAGATCAGACCAGATGACTGAAATGAAGAAAATAAAAAAATTTTCACCAGATCACAGAATGAGTCATTGAGTGACCCGTTATGTGACTCGATGGGTCGTTAAGTGACCCATTGTGTTTGTATGAGTTGGGGAATAAGTTACCTTCAGGGGGTCTAGATGGATGGTGTGACGAGTCGTGGTTGACCCGTTAAGTGTGTAGTGGAGGAGAAAGTGTTGAAGTTCCAAGAGACTTACTGACTTGAGGGACGAGTCGTGGTGCCACTTCACAACTCTACAAGTGAGTCGTCTTATGGGAAGGATGGATGAATGGAAAAATTCTAGTGGTGGCAATGAGAGAAGACAATGAGTTGTCTACTCGTTCGGTCACATGTGATGACTGGTAATGTCCTATTTCCTATCGAACTATTAAGAGTATTTTCGTTATTTCTAAGCTCCTAACTTTTAAATTACATCATTTTAAGCTCGGAAAAGAGTTTTTAAGGGAATATTTACTCTAGAACTCTAATTCTACTCCGAACACTCTAATCTGAAGATCAAAACCTCTCAAGGCAAACAAGAACAAGCTAGGGTTCTTCACTCCCATTTTCTCAAATTCTCTTTGGGTCTCAAGCTAAGGCAAGGAATAAGTGAACCAAGATATGGGGGGATTGTAAATGAGGGGTTCTTCCACCTTCATTCCCCTTCCTCAATCGAAATCATGATCTCCCATTTTCCCATACCAAAATTTTGAAATTCTAGGGCTAGGTTGGGTGTTGTTAAATTCATCTATGATTCATCTATGGGATTAGCTATCTTGATCAAATTGATGATTCTGTGATTAAGGTTTTATATTCCTATCAAGCTTTCTATGAAAATTTTGATTTCTAAATTATAAGTATGATTATGAACTTCTAGGGTTAAGTCCCTTTCTAATGAAATCCCATGATTTCCTTATGATATCAACTCTCAAATTTTATGTTATGTATTATGATCATGATGTATGATTTAACAAAAACCCTTCATGAATTTACGAATTTCAAGCATGATGACTTTCTCAAGTATGCATAACTCTTACAAGTATCATGTTTATATTCATGGCTGACTCATAGGCCTTTTTCATGGCTAATTCACATATCTTCAAGCATCATGTATCTTATGATTTTAACTAGCCCATGTACTTTAGTATGTTTTTATGATTACAAAATAATCCATGTGCATATTTTTTGGAGTAGTATCTAGCACCGAGTAGGTAGGGGATTTTAGGAACCTAGACCTCAAAACTATGTGCCGAAGTAGGAGTATATTCATGTTAAACCTATGGGGTCTCTTTAGTGATATCACACCATGTCATCGTCCCTTTCCTTGGCAAGCTTGGGGCGGCTCTGCCCACTTGAGCGAGATAGTTGGGGCATCATGTGAGCTCTATCATGATGGCGTCGGTTATGATGAATCCTCCCACTATTTCTTATGATGTATGCATGTTTTTTATTATGATAATTTGTCTCAACTTATGTTTTACAAGGTTTCTATCATGAACATATATATGACTAGTTTATAACCGATTTTGAAATCCTTGAGTCCTCTAGTCTAAATTATGATTATTACTTCATGTTGAAGTGTCCTACTCTCATGAACTCTTAATGCATTTTATTAGTTTGTTTTACTTACCCTGCATACTCAGTACATTCAATGTCTGACCACATAATCTATGCTATATCGTTTCATGATATAGGTTTGAGCGATCAAACTCAGCTGCGCCATTAGCCCTGCTCCAATATAAGTCCAAGTCAGTCCTTGTTTTGGTGAGTCCTCATTCTCCAAGGATATTCTTTTAGTTATGTTTTTATGTCATTTCAGTTCAGGCTTAGAGGACTAGTTGGGGGGGCTGTCCCATCAGTCCATTTATGACTAAAGGCTTTTCAAACAAACATGTATTGGTTGGCTCAGCTGTTGATATACATCACTCTTTATTTCTATGTTATGTTATATAGACTTGCACATATTATTGCTTAAATGTTGAATTTTCTACTTTAGTCTATGCTCTTGAATTGCTTTTCATATAGCATGGGTTAGATTGAAGTCATTCATGGCTCTATATCTCGTATCTCGGTCTGGAGTCCATGCTCAGGTCTTGGCAAACTAGATATCAGAGTAAAGGTTTAGGTGTGTCCTAGGGTGTCTGAAATCTTCGTTAAGTAAAGTCTTTTCCATGTGTGTGAAGCGCGCCACACCTATGGAGGAGAGACTACTAGACATTTTAGGAATTTTTCTTTCTTTCATGATCTCTCTATTACTCAAATCATGATATATGCATTAGCAGAAACATGCCTCCACGCGGGTCAATGTAAGGAGAAATTGCAATGGAAATGGCCATGGCAATGACAATGGAGATGGGCACCAGCCAGCCCCACTAGCTCCAGTGGATCTCTTGCCCAAGCAGGTCACTCAGGCAGAGTTCAGGGTGGCATTTTAGATATTGGCACAGGCTATGACCACTCAGGGCAACAAGTAGGCAATGGCCCAGGTTCCCTAGAATAGGAATGCAGTAGCGGTGAGAGTACGAGACTTTCTCAGGATGAATCCACCTGAGTTTCTTGGATCAAAGGTGGATGAGGACTCACATGAGTTCATTGAGGAGATGCAGAAGATCACCCAGATTATGAGGGTGACTGGAGAGGAGAGTGCGGACTTAGCCTCCTATCAACTGAAGGGGGTTTCTCACATATGGTTTCGTCAATGGAAGGTAGTTGGAGCGGTTACCGTAGGTTGGGATGATCTTGTGACTGCTTTCTTGGACATGTTCTTTCCTTGAGAGTTGAGGGAGGCAAAGGCGGCCGAGTTCGTCAATTTGAAGCAGAATAATATGACCATCTAGGAGTATGCTTTGGAGTTTACCCGGTTGTCTAAGTATGCACTCGAGATGGTAGCGGACTCAAGAGCTTTTATGAGCAAGTTCGTGATTGGGATTGCAGATTCACTAGTCAAGACGTGTAGGACCGCCATGTTGATTAGTGACATGGAAATCTCTCATTTTATGATACATGCTCAACATATAGAGGAGGAACAGATAAAAGAGAGAGAGAAATAGAGAGAGGCCAAGAGGACTATGACAGGAAACATTGGGTATTCCAAGCAGAGGTTTGGTAACGGGCATCGCCCACAGTCTCACCAGAGGCCATCATCCCTAGCTCCATTATCGATCAGTGTTCCATCCAGGACCAAACATGATTAGACGGGTAGGGCATCAGGCCCAAGAGGTCAAAAGAGCATGATAGGGGGAACACACTCTCCCAGCTTATAGGGGGTGTGGTACGAACCACCCTGAAGAGTGCTTGATTGGTTCAGATGCTTTCTTTGAGTTCAGGAAGCCTGGACCTATGTTAGAGATTGTTCTTCATCTAGACAATACGAGGTTGGAGGTCGTGCCCCAGCCACCAGTTTAGCAGATCCAGCAGCCCGTCCTTTCTAGGAGGGTGCCTCTACTAATACATGTGGCAGTCAACGCCAAAATAGATTTTATGCACTTTTATCTCATCAGGAGCAGAGGTCCTCCCGATGTGGTAACTGGTATGTCACGAGTATTTCATGTTGATGTATATGGATTGTTAGATCTAGGGGATATCTTATATTTAGTGCATCCTTATGTTGCTATTAGTTTTGGAGTCAGTCTTGAAATCCTTTCAAAACTCTTCTCAGTCTCTACTCTTGTCGGTGAGTTAGTTTTAGCTCGATGAGTGTACATAAATTTCCCCATCACGATCCTTTAGAGAGTCACCTCAACCGACCTAGTAGAGTTAGACATGACCGACTTTGATGTTATATTTGGTATGGATTTGTTACATGTATGTTATGCCTCAGTCAATTATAAAACCCATATGGTAGAGTTCCAATTTTTGGGTGACCCAGTCCTAGAGTGGAAGGATAGTTGAGCTGTTCTTGTAGGTCGCTTTGTTTCCTATCTCGAGGCCAAGAAGATTATCTTTAAGGGCTGTGTATATCATCTAGTTCGGGTCAAGAATTTTACGTTTGAGACCCCGACTCTTTAGTCTATTCCTGTTGTATGTGAGTATTCAGAGGTGTTTTCAAATGATCTACCAGGAGTCCCTCCCAAGTGGGAGATTGACTTTGGTATCGACCTTCTCCCTAATATGCAACCTATATCTATTCCCCCTTGCAGAATGGCTCCAACCGAGCCAAAGGAGTTGAAAGAATAGTTTAAAGATATCTTAGATAAGGATTTTATTAGGACTAGTAAGTCCCCGTGGGGTTCTCTAGTTCTTTTTGTTCGAAATAAGGATGGTTCCCTTAGAATGTGCAATGATTATTGACAGTTGAATAAGGTCATAATCAAGAACAAGTATCTCCTCCTCAGGATTGATGACCTATTTAGCCAGCTTCAGGGTGCCAAGTGCTTTTCAAAGGTAGACCTCATATACGATTACCACCAGCTCATAGTTAGGGAGAGTGACATTCCAAAGACAACCTTTAGGACTCGATATGGTCACTATAAGTTCATAATTATGTATTTTGGACTAACGAATGCTCCTGCAACTTTTATGGATTTGATGAATAGGGTGTTCAAACAATATTTGGATATGTTCGTGATTGTCTTCATAGATGATATTTTCATATACTCTAAGAGAGAGGAGGAACATGCCACTCATTTGAGGATTATGTTGCAGAATCCCAAGGATCGCCAGTTGTTTGCTAAATTCAGCAAGTGTGAGTTTTGACTGAACTTAGTAGCAGTTTTAGTTCATGTAGTATCTAGTGAGGGTGCGCAGATGGCTCTCAAAAGATGGAAGCAGTGAAGAATTGGCCTAGACCTGTTAGTCCTACAAATATTAGGAGCTTTTTGGATTTATCTGGTTACTACAGGAGGTTTATAGAGGGATTTTCATCCATTGCAGCATCATTGACTAAGTTGACCCAGAAAAAGTCAAATTTCAGTGTTTGGATGCTTGTGAGAAGAGTTTTTAGGAGTTAAAACTCGACTCACTTCAACCCCAGTACTGACCCTACCGGAGGGCACAGATGGTTTTGTTGTGTATTATGATGCCTCTAGGGTTGGTCTTGGTTATGTGCTGATACAATATGATAAGGTCATTACGTATGCCTCTAGACAACTTAAGACTCATGATCCGACGCATGACTTGGAGTTGGCAACGGTGGTGTTTGCTTTGAAGATTTGGAGGCATTACTTATATGGGGTGCATATGGATGTGTTCATGGACCACAAGAGCCTTCAGTACATGTTCATTCAGAAGGACCTGAATTTACAACAAAAGAGATGGCTAGAGCTTCTCAAGGACTATGATATGATTGTCCTTTATCATTTGACCAAGGCCAATGTAGTGGAGGATTCTCTTAGTAGGTTGTCCATGGAGAGTGTGTCAATGGGAGAAAGGAGTTGGTAGAGGATGTCCATAGGCTTGCATGTTGGGGGGTTTGCCTTACAAATTCGACGGATGGTGTGTTATTGTCCATAATGGGTCGGAATCTTCATTGGTGACGGAAGTTAAAGCTAGGCAAGATGAGAATACTATCCTAGTTAAGTTGAAAGAAGCTGTCCGGAATCAAAAAGTAGAGGTTTTCTCCCAAGGGGAGATGGTGTACCCCGGTATCAGGGCTGATTGTGTTCTGGCTGTAAATGAGTTGAGAGAGAGGATGTTGAGTGAGACTCATGACTCTCGGTACTCTATCTATCCAGGTGCCACCAAGATGTACCGTGACCTATAAAAAGTCTATTGGTGGAATGACATGAAAAAGGACATAGCGGAGTTTGTGGCTAAGTGTTCGAATTGCCAACAGGTGAAGGTTGAGCATCAGAGGCCTGGAGGTATGCTTCAGGACATTTGCATTCCTACTTGGAAGTTGGAGGTGATAAATATGGACTTCATTGCAGGCTTACCTCGTACATACCGACAATATGACTCTATATGGGTGATTGTGGACAGATTGATCAAATCAACCCATTTGTTACCAGCCAAACTATCGATTCGGTTGAGGATTATGCTAGATTGTACATTTGGGAGTTAGTTCGGTTGCATGGATTTTCTTTTTCCATCATTTCAGATAAGGGTACTCAGTTCACCTCTCTGTTTTGGAGGTCATTTTGGAGGGGCCTTGGTACTCAGGTGAAGCTTAGCACAACTTTTTGCCCGCAGACAGATTGTCAGGCCGAGCGGACCATTCATACACTTGAGGATATGTTGAGAGCGTGTGTGATTGATTTCAAGGATAGTTGGGATGATCAGTTGCCTCTCATCGAGTTTGCCTACAATAACAGTTATCACTCCAGCATTCAGATATCTCCATTTGAGGCTCTTTATGAGTGAAGGTGTAGATCACCCATAGGAAAGTTTGAGGTAGGTGAAGCTACGTTGATAGGGCTGGATTCAGTTCATGAGGCTACGGAGAAAGTTCAGCTTATTAGAGATAGGCTGAAAATAGCTCAGTCATCAGAAATCTTATGCGGATGTTAGGAGGAGAGCTTGAGTTTGAGGTGGATGATTGAGTGTTTCTGAAGGTGTCTCCTATGAAGGGAGTGATGAGGTTTGGAAAGAAAGGGAAGCTTAGTCCCTGATATGTTAGTCCTTATAGGATTCTGAGGTGACTTGACAAGGTGGCATATGACTTAGAGCTACCAGCAGAGTTAGCTTTGGTGCAACCAGTTTTCTATGTATCTTTGTTGAAGAAATGCATTGGTGACCCTGCCTTAGTTATTTTGGTGGTGCGTATAGGTGTGAAGGATATAATTACCTATGAGGAGGTTCTAGTTAAGATCCTTGATCATCAGGTTTGAAAGTTGAGGAAGAGGAAGTAGCTTTAGTAGAGGTGTTTTGGAGAAACCAGCTTGTTGAGGGAGCTACTTGGGAAGTCGAAGCAGATATGATGACTAGATACCTGCATCTTTTCTCATTCTAGCTCTGTTCCAGCATGAGGTACCAGTTTCTTATTTAGTACTCTATTCAATTTCATGTCAAGTTCATGTCTCTAAGATTCTTTCATGTCATAACATGCATGTATATTTCATGAATTCAGTTAGGTCATGTATATCAGTTCGGAGTCAGTCACTCCATCAATTTTAAACTTTAGTTGTTCAATTTTGGGATTGCAGTTCCTTTCCTAGCCTTTCAGTATGCTTATTCTACATTTGAGAATGAATATTCTCAAGGGGTAGATAATGTAACACTCTAAAATTCCCTAATATCAGACTTGAGGACTAAAATGGAGAAAATAAAAAAATTTGCACTAGGTCATAGAATGAGCTGTTGAGTGACCTGTTATGGGACCCGATGGGTTGTTAAGGGATCCATTGTATCTGCATGAGCTAGAGAATAAGTTACCTTCAAGGGGTCTAGATGGGTGGTGTGATGAGTCATTAAGACTTCCCATGAGTCATGGGTTGGCCCATTAAGTGTGTAGTAGAGGAGAAAGTGTTGAAATTCTAGGAGACTTAATGACTTGATGGACGAGTCATGGTGCCACTTCACAATTTGTCGAGTGATTCATCGTATGGGAAGGATGAATGAATGGGAAAATTCTAGTGGTGGCAACGAGGAAAGACGACGAGTCATCCAGTGACCTAACGACTCATTAGGTCACTCATGGTGACTGGCAGTGTCCTATTTTCTATCCAACCATTACATGAATTTTTATAATTTCTTAGTTCCTAACTCCTAAACTATATCATGTTAAGCTTGGTAACGAGTGCTTTAAGAGGAATATTCACCCTAGAACTCTCATTCTACTCCGAACACTCAAATTTTAAGATCAAAACCTCTCAAGACGGCAAACATACATATAGATAAGCTAACTTTATGGACGATTCCCTTTCCAAATATAGTCATGAGCTGGAAGGCTCCAATCAAATATATCCTCTTTATCTTCAGGTAAAGGTATGGATGTAGGTTGGTACATATGAAGATAAAGTGTTGTATTATTTGGTTTTTTGAGATAAGGGTGGTCAAAGCTGATGGCTACAACTTTATCCTATTTTTTTACAAAGATTGGTTCAGTGGATTGAATAGGTTCAACAGGAGGTTCTCTCATCCGCTCATAAATGGTAACCAATGAGTCAAGAAGAATTTTGACAAGTTCTTCCTTTGGTATTTTTCTGGGTATTTGGGTGCATGTGGTAGTTCCGCTGGTGGCATCTACATGTAGTAGCAAAGAATCATCACACACCATATCATTTCTACAATCTGCAGCAACTACCAGAAGAGGCAAGAGGTTATTATAAGCTTGATAAAATGGGCGTGGCAAACTTTAGAAGTAGAAAATTAAAGAGAATAAAGAAACCCCCTTGAGCTTATATTGTGTTCTTGGTGCTTTACCAAGTCTTAGTATAGATCACTCTGTACCATGTTTTGTTTGCTCCATCCTTTTCATCTAAGTTATCTCTGTTTATGTTTTAGCTTCTTGATGCCGCCCAAGCGCATATGATCATCAAGTAATATAGGATTGTTAAGTCCATATATCATATCCACAGGGACTAGTCAATTTAATTATTATAAGGTTGTACTTTAATTTCACTAATCTACGAAACAAGTATGATTTGAAAAATTAAAATACTAAAACTTTAAATGTAAAAATGAACTAAAATGAATGCAAGCTTGATTGTATTTCTATAATGATGACAGACTAGGGGAATGACACTCGATTGGTATCAGGTTGAGTTTTTCAGACGTAATTAAACTAGCATGATTGTTCCTATGGTTGTTAGTTGCAAGTTACTATCCCATTTCTTGTCACTATCCCTAACATCCAAGAACTATTTCATGAACCCTAACGCCTATATCCCTATGGTCACAGGAGAACAATGAAACGATGATTATGCCTACTTGTATTTCAACTAAATGGGGTTGAAGGGTATATCCCTATCCTCAACAACAACTTCTATCCTATCACTAATGGGTTCAAGGGTCTTTGAATTCCTATTCTGTATTTATTTTTAACCCTTTCGATTCTCTTTCCCAAGTTCATTCGAAAGACAACAGATTACTTACAAGGTGATCAGTCTCATAAATAATAAATTAACACAAATAAATATAAACAATTATAAAAGAAGAATCAAAACTAAGTTTATTTAGTCTATCAAACAATCAACCATTCACCATGGACAGAACCCTAGAATATGAGGTTAGCCACTCATACACAAGCAGGAAAACAAATATTTAGTAATTGTCATGCGAAAATATGAAGTAAAGAAGAGAAACATAGTTGTAGAACCTTTTCTTCCTTCTAAACTGATTACAAGATTTCATGAATGAACTACAAAATAAAAATGAGTAAAGACTGCTTCAAGCAGTCCAAAACTACTCCAAGAAGTCAAAAACTATGAAACAAATGACCTAAGGCTTATCATTATAGATGAGCCTTCAAATGATGCTTCTTCCCTTCAAGACGGCAAAAAAATTAGCATTATTCACCCCAAAATGGGTCTAGCGCACCGCCCCTCCTATCTCACCACAGACTTAGTGAAATTTTCAACTCCAAATAAGGCTTGGCATGCTGCCCCTACCATAGAACCAACCTGAGAATTTTTTCTCTAAAGTTTGAGACTTGGTGTGGAGCGCCAGCCATAGCACTAGAATGAGATTTTATTTCTCTAAAGTTTGGGACTTGGTGCAGAGTGCCAGCCATAGCACAAAACTCGTCGGATTCTCAAATTTTCATTCCTTGCATTATTTTGAGCCCATTTGCTTAATTACCTGCTCAAATCAACTCAAATCCCATCTCAGGGGACATACTTGGCTTCTTTCTGAGTGTTAAACCAAATAAGCCCATGAGGCTCAACTGCTTTCGCTTTGAATCTCCTCGCGGGGCCTGCTTTGGGAGCTGAGGAACTAGCTTTCATTTTTCTTGTTCTACCCCTCTTTCGGATCTTCTCAGCTACAATCAACTCCTTTCCTTTTGGTGCCATTGTACTATCAAAGAAAAAATCAAGAACTTTACAAAATTAGTTTTTGAACCAAATGACTAACTAACTAAGTGTGGAAGGTGCAAATTTCACCTCACACTTAATTTGCTAGTGTATATGTGAGAATTGTCAAATAGG
>JACEIK010001279.1:123954-144391 GCA_018107945.1 Datura stramonium
AATGTAAAGGGGTGATAAACATAAAGAGTTGAACATGTTTATCAAAGAGAACAAAATAGATATGATGGAAAATAAATTAAAGGTGTTTATAAAAGAGAACAAAAAAAATATGATGGAATATAAAACATAAAGTGAAGGAAAAATATACAAAATGAATAATAAGAAAGGTGGCAACAAAGTGAAATTGGTGCGATAATTATAGTGAAAGCAATAGAGGAAGACTTTTCCTACTATGAGGCTCTTAGCTACTTTGAGTTTACTGATATTAATATATACACTCAGTTCATATACTTTAAGTTTAGTGACACTAGCATATACATTCAGTTTATAGTTAGGAATATCAAAAACTGTGCTCACATCCCATTCTACACCTCAAATTAAAATGTAGTACGGTCATAGAAATAATAAATCCAATAGAGGTTGGGATCAATTCGACGAGAAATACACATGTTTCAATATTTTGAAGAGTCTGTAAATTTGAGAAATTCCTAAGTTATCTTCTAATAAAAGAGCAATTGAGTAATTACTTCTAAAGTTAGACTATATAACTAAGTTAGAAATTTAATCGAACACTTGAAATGTAAGAAAAAATATTATTTTTTTTATTTTAAATGAAAACGGGGTTGTAACCTCAATATGACATCTATATTATGAATACAAGTATCTTGATTACATACATAGAATTAATGATTATGATTTAATTAAAAAATACTCAGTAGAATTTTCCAACTCGTTAATCCTGGGAACGAGTCATTAGGTCTCTCATGGCCCTGGCTCACCAAATCCTCTAGTGCACTTGATGGATGCCTACAATTCCTGATGACGAGTCGTCACTTCACCTGATGACTCGTTATGTCACTCGTTGTCTTTACTAGACATTCTTCTGAAATTCTTCTCTCAATCTCCATGACTGTCATAACGACTCATTACCAGATGTAACGAGTCGTCCTTCAACTCGCTAGGTGCATTTGTTCCTTTTCATAAACTTCCATCTTTTCCCATGACTCTAGGCTAAAGTCGTTCATTGGGACGACGACTCATGGCCTGGGTATCAGTCTACAGTTTTTTCCATTTTTGTCTTACTTTGTCCATTTCCTTTTTCGGACTTGTTTTCCTGCAACATTTAACACAAAAGCATTATATCTACATAAACATACCCGAAATGTGCATAGTTTCTTGGTTTTAAGCATCAAAAGTGTCATAAAATCACATCACATCACTGGTGCACTACGGTACCCATTGCACTGGTCGGCTCGCGCGTCGCACTGGGCCCTCACGGCCTAGCCTCGCCCGGCCTTGCTTCTAAGGCTCTTCCCACACGTGTCAATCTCTCCTTACTTGTCACAAATCCACACGCACGCCTACTAATCGATAACATTTTACGGGGTGTAACAGACCTCAACCTTTGTTGGGTTATATATTGAGAATGTCCATGTCATACTTTTACAGGATCGTGATTTGAGAGTTATCACAATCCATGTACATGATACACTTCTTCCAGTTCCTTTGCTTCTAATCTTCTAATATTTCCAATTCCAGTAACTCTACCCTTTTTTTCATCTTCAAAGGACACATTCCCCCTTTTGAGTGGGGTAAGTAAAAGGAATTTTTGTTTGCCTCCCGTCATATTCCTTGATAAGGATCCATGTACCCATATCACTTTTCACTCTTACCTACAAAATAGTTTAAGGGTTAGTTTTAGGAATCCAGAAAAGCTTTGGTCCTTTCGTGTGATCAAAAGGATGAATCAAATTTCATTTTGCCCATCTTGGCAACAGGTTGTTGGACTTGTTTCTATGAACAAGTTTAGAGTTGATTCCTTTTGCCAATATTGTGCTTCCATTTATACATCTAGCAGTTACTAGACATTCAGTGGTGAGATGTAACAGCCCAAAAGTTTCTAATACTAAACCCCAGACTTAGAAGGAAAACCAGCAGCGTATTAAAAAATTTTACCTCAAAATGACTCATCTAACGAGTCATTGTAAGAACCAATGACCCATTGATGTGTCGTGATTTTATGGCACTTTCAACGTTTAAAACCAACAAACTATGCTCATTCTGCGTATGTTTATGTAGGTATGATGCATTTGTGTTGAATATTTCAGGAAAACAGGTTCGGAAGTGAAATGGGAGAAGTAAGTCTTAAAACAACTGAAATGGAGGTTGCTAGTCATGTAACGAGTCATCATTATTGTGCACGACTCGTTGCCAAGGTTGTGGGATAGGTTAAACATTTGAAGATGAAGGAATAGTGCACTTCACGGATTGAAGGCATGACTTGTTACATCTGATAATGAGTCGTGAAGCCAGTCGTGAAGACTAGAAGAAGATTCTTAAAAAAAGAGACAGTGGAGATAACAGACAACGTCATGAGTCGTTAGCTGACTGAATGAATCGTTAGGAGATCATTGGAAGGAATCGTAGGGTGTGCTAGATAACTGAAGAAGCTAGACCATGAAAGGCCTACCGACTTGTGCCTAGACACAACGAGTCGTTAGGTGACCTGTTGCCACAACTAAGCCTAATGTTGAGGACGACTATGCTTGACTGATCACAACTCGTTTGAGGTCCTAACGAGTCATTACTTAGCCCGTGACCACTGATGACCTGAGTTCCGGTTTTAATTAGGAAAAGGTTTTCTTAGAACTATAAATACCTTATTTAGGTTTATTTTCGAAGAACGGTTTATTATTCTAGTTTTCACGTATATTTTGGTGTTGTGTACTACTATTCTTGGTTCAAGAAATAAGGTTTACAATTTTGTTTTTGAGTTGAGGATCAAAAGAAACATTGGAATTTGTTTATCAAGTTTGGAGTTATATTCAAATTACTCGGTTTTCTTCTGTGAATTTTGTAAGTTGCAATTATGATTTATCCAATATTTTGTGATTGTGATTATTCAAACATGAGTAGCTAAATCCATAACTAGTGTTGTGGGAACCATGATGAATTAACACACATAGGTAAAAATACTTAGTGATTCTTGAACGGAGTTTATGCATGTATTGTTTCTCTCATCATTTTAATTGATTCCTAGCGGTTGCAAACATTAGATATTGTCTTATTCCTATTCACCGGACCAAGGGGATAGTGAATGGGAAAAAGAGTTTAACAACGGAGATTTGAGGCTATCAACTGTCATCTAATAGCTTGACCTTATCCAGGAATAGCTAATCCGATATTAAGGGTAAGGGTTAGTTAAGCATACACCCGTATACAGACCAAATTGCGTGGTGATAATCATATAGATAGGGGACTAACCATTTAGGTGAATTTAACTTACCAATATTGCATGCTAAACACCCTAATAGATCACTAGTATAAAACCGTGTGGTTATGAATTCATGGGGAACACAATCCTAGCCTCCTTGTTAATTGAACACAACCAAAATTGACGTAATCATCTTTTAGTTTCTACTTTTGTTCATTATTTTATTTTTCAAAACTTCCCCCATAGGAAATAAGTAAGCCAATAGTAATAGCTATTCATGTTAACTTAAGTTCTTTCCATATTCCCTATGGGATCGACCTCAACCTGTTAGTTGGGTTCTATATTTGATATCGACCACTTTATAACTCAATTGCGAGGTGTAATTTGGGCGACATCAAATTTTGGTGTCGTTGCCGGGGAATACAGCTAAGGCTTTTGTTAATTGTGTTTGCTTTACTGTTAGTTCTTATTTCCTTTTTATTTTTCTTTTGTTTTTTTTTGTTTTAATAGGTCTTAGGTTCGTGCATGCCCAATACTAGGAGCCAAGGAAAATCCCTGGTTCAAATTGATCACAAACTTGAGCAGACACTAAGGAATCTAAGAAGAATGGCCAACATACAAGAACAGGAGACAGTGGACCAAGCCACAGCGAGAATGTTGGCTAAGGAGCAAGCTCGGGCTAGAGACCTGAATTAGCTAGGGTTGCTGAAGAGAAACGTCTAGCTGCCGAAGCAGAGCGAGCCAAAAGGCACAGAGGTCTAGAATAGCATAGACACCGGTATTTCGATGAGGATGATGATGCTGATATAGACGAAGCCGGTGCCACTGGAGCTATTGTCCCTCCCCCTTTGCCTATTGGGGAAAAGTTTGATATTACTAGTGCTATGATCCAGTTGCTCAACATGAAGGGAATATTTTCGATTCATGCAACTGATGATGCTCGTACTCACTTGACAAATTTCATGGGTATCTACAAGGCATACAAACAACCGGGAGTGACCCAGGATCCAATACGACTGAGGTTATTTCCCTTTTCATTAGGGAGTGAGGCAACGATGTGGTTGGCTGAGTTTCCAAATGATTCTATCACTACTTTGGGGAATCTTAAGAGAGCTTTTCTTGAAAGATTCTTCCCACCTTCCAAAGCGTTGCAACTGAAAGATGAAATATATAAATTCAGGAAATTGAATTCAGAGGCACTTCACAAGACATGGCTGCATTTCAACAAGAAGCTCAAAAGGGTGCCCAACCACAGGATTCCAGATGATACATTGTTGGAGATCTTCTATAGGTCTCTGAATTCTAACACCAAGGCGGTAGCTGATACCATCTCTGGTGGAACCTTTATGAGTCATACCTATGTGGAAGCTGTTGAGTTACTTGACAAAATCACCAAAACCAACCACGCATGGCACACAAGAGATTCAGAGATTCCGGCTGGTTCCTATAAGGTAGGTATGTATGCAAAGCAGAGAAGAAAGGATGATGAAAGAGATCAAGATATTGCGAAGATAAAAACCACTATGGGGTTGCTTGCTAAGCATCTGATGGGAGCCATAGCTGAGAAAGTTAATGTTGTGGGTTCTCAGGGCAGGGCCCCGAGAAATGATGGAGGTGAGTCTGAATCTGAGGAGGAAGCTAACTATCTGAATGATCAAAGGGCGGGTTTTCAGACCAACACCCAAGGGTCTAACCAAGACTCTTAGAGTCAAGGTAAAGGGAACCAAGGTAGGAACTATTACAATGATAAAAATTATAATCGGGGCCAGTACAAAGACAATGGAGACTGGAAGAAGCGCGAGAAGTACAAGAATGATAGAAGTGGTTTGTATATTCCTCCAAGGAACCGTGAGCCAGAGTCTAGTGGTTCAAGGGTTGAAGACATGCTGTCCAAAGTACTTAAGCAGATGGAGACAATAGATAGCCATTTTAAGGAGCTCCGCGCTGATATTGGTTTGAATTAAAAGGTGGAATCACATATCGTGGCCATAAAGTAGATTGAGCAGCAGATGAGTAAGATGTCTATTGCACTGAATCAAAGGCAGAAAGTCACACTTCCTAGAAACACAATACAAAATCCAAAAAATGACAGTCACTGCATGGAGGTCACTACTAGGAGCGGGTAGGCAACAGTTGATCCTCCAAGGCCGGTTGTGATTAATGAAACAGAAAAGCCCTTATCGATGAATGATGACAGGATAGCAGATTTTGAAAATCCAACTTCGGTTGGAGATTCAGTAGTGAAGACTACCCCTAGTAATGCAAAGGAGCATGGATCTGGCCATGAGAAGGAGAAGGAGGCACAACAAAAGTTCACATCGATCCCTAGACCTCCTCCCCCTTATCGACAGCAGTTGAAGAAAAAGGTCGAAGATGGGAAGTATCACAAGTTCATTTCTATGCTAAAGCAATTGTTTGTGAACATCACATTAGTCGAGGCACTTGAGTAGATGCCTGGCTATGCTAAATTTATGAAAGACCTTTTCACGAGGAAGAGGACTATAATCTTTAAGCCTACATATAACTTGCACCACTATGGTGCCATAGCTACACGGGTCCTAGCTCAAAAGAAAGAAGACCCAGGTGCTTTCACTATACCTTGCACCATTCAGCATGTCGAGTTTGTAAGGGCACTTTGTGACCTGGGAGCTAGCTTAAACTTGATGCCGCTAGCAGTGTTCAACAAATTGGGCTTGGGAGGCAATCCCCATCATTTTGGGGTGACCAATCCTTGCAACCGGTAGGGCCCTATTAGATGTGGAGGCAGCCTAGCTGAAATTCAGGAAAAAATAAGAGGTCACCTTTAATATCTGTCGTTCAATGAAGCAACCAAAGGAATTTAGCAGGTCTCAGCATTAGAGGATGGATTTGAATTACTTGACGAATTCTGAGTAGTCAAGGGACTTGCGTCGTGTCGCGACGTTAAATCAGATGCTGCATGGGAGGCAACCCATGGAGGTGTTTTGGTGAAGACTGAGTAGTCAAAACACCCATGTCGTGCCGCGATGTTAAATCAAGCGCTTCTTGGGAGGCAACCCAAGTTGTAATTGTAATAAATATGTAGTGTTTATGTTTTTTAATGGGTGCAGGTGATTAAGATGGAAAATTTGAAGTTGGAACCAAAATTTGGAACTTCAGTTATGGAGCAAAATATCACAGAACGAGTCGTTGTCTGACCTGACGAATCGTTCAGTCCAACCATGAAGACATTAGTTGAAAACAGGGGAACAACGGTCGACCTAACGACTCGTCGCCACTGACAACGAGTCGTGGGGTCTTCTATTGAGTACACTATCTTATCAATGCGGAAAACTGATAAAGTCACCAATTAGGGATATAACGAATCGTTGGGTGGTCCAATGATTCGTCAGGTGACCCATCAAATACTACACTGAAAGGCCAACAAAGTCAGGGCCTAGGACTCATGTTACGACTCGTTGTGACCTACCACGAGTTGTTCAATCAGTCATTATGTCCCAGGTAAGATTCCTCCTAAACAACTACTTAAAATTTCAAAACAAATCATTTTGTCCCCTCACGATCCGTTAAGTGGGTCATGGTAAATTTAATGTTAAATAAACCCCAACCCAACCCACGTTCACTTAGGGTGCCCATTAAATTTCAAATGGACAAAACATCCAAGTATCCACTTAAACCCATTACCTATTACCAACGAGCACTACTCTAACTTAAACAAAATTCCCTCTTCTTCTCTTCATAAATGTTCACTCACTGAGAAGCTTTTGAGAAAGCATTCAGTCACCCCCCACCTTAGGAGGTATGACTGGCACCTGGTGCCCTACTAGGATTTGGACTGACTTAACTAAGTCTGTGCACTCCTAGGATCTGGACTGACTTAACTAAGTCTATGCACTCCTGGTGTGGGCTTACCCCTAAAATAAAGAAAACAACGGGCTATATCTCAGTTGTAAGAACAACCTCCGACCGACAAGGCTTTATAGCCACTTGTAAAGGAAAACAGCTAATCAGAAACAGGCATTAACAGGGAATCCTATGCAGGCCGACAAGACCACCATGATGTCTAGTTATGACTGTAAAGTAAATCCAGTGCTTAAAGTAAACTATGGCTGACAAGGCCGCTAACTGACAGTTAAACAAGGCCCCATAAGGCCAACATATAAACTAAAACACATATGGGCCCCACACGGCCATCAACAGCTAACCACAGGGAAATAGAAACAATCTGCAAGCCTTTAGGAGTAATATGATGGTCGGGACAGGGCCCCGACCTATCCAAAACTGTACAATCAAAAGAAGTAAACCTTCTATCTACAAGCTCTGAGGAAAGGAGCAGACTATTTTGACAATCCTGGCTGAAAGCTAAGAGGGACCAGCTCCTCGTCTATCTGCACCTGCAAACAAGTAATGCAGTGCCCCAAGGATGGGCGTCAGTACAATATGTACCGAATATGTAAGGAAATAACTAAAACTGACTGAATAAAACTTAAAATAATTTGAAAGTAACTGAGTGAAAGAGATGGAAACATAACTAGAATACTTACCTTCCTGCTGTCTAATCTACCAATAAGTAGTGCAAACGAGAACCTTACCTGGACCTCATAAGTCGGAAGGTACAACCAGCACAAAATAACCCACTGGGGCTCCCATAAGCCCTGGTGGGTACACTTCAATCTATATACCCCAAACAAGGTCATACTGGGTCATCTAATAACTATAGTCATCCTACCAAACCCCTGGGTCTGCAACTGAGCCCACTCGGCTCCTGAACTATAGCTGTGTCTGAGTCTGGTGAACTCCTGCTATCTGTACCCTGGGTACCGAACTCGATGGGGTGTGCCAATACGGTATAAAAGTAGTCTATCCATGGAATGGACCGTATGAGGACCTCATACCTCATCTTCGTCCCTCAAAGACGGCATACCGCTCCTCAGAGCGACGTTATCTAGCCCCTCGCGGGCGTCGACACAGCTAGTAACCCTAGGGTTGGTTATGGAGTGCTATACAGCGCATAGTCAATCTCAAACTAAATATGGAATACTGGTCTCAGCTAATAACAACCGCTAATCATAATAAATATGCTTATGGTATTCTTACTGGGATTCAAACTGAGTTATGATACTGAAGAAACTAACTTGCCAAAGAGATTCTCCTTAACATACCTTGATCGTCGATTTCTGATCAACTGGTGAGTTCGGATTCGTATTCAATAGCTTTTCTCAATTGAAATCGTATGACTGAGAGAATAAGACTAATTTCAATACTAAAATCGGCAAAAATAATAACTTTTAATACTAATATTGACTATTCTTCAATTGAATGAAACATGACCGAAAATGTATAATTTTCCGAGAGTTCAGAAAGGAGAAATGCTTACTTGAAGCTTGTGATCGTATAAAAATCAGTTTGGAGCAATTCTAACAACTTTAGCTCGGCGAGGTTACGATTTGACGGGCGAATTTCATGAAAATAACTCCATAGTAACGCTCCCTGCAACCTTAAACTTCGATACTCAAAGTTAATTTGAATTTGGACGGCATTACATAGCGTAAACAGGCGAAAATTACTTGATTTCTTCGTGCTCTCTTCTCTCAGGCCGTGGCTCTTCTTTGGAAATTAAATGAATTAAAACAAAGGGTTTATATATAGATGAGGCCGGTGGGCAGGGGGGAACCTCGTGCCTCTGAAGGCACCACAGTGCCCGGTGCCTCATGCCTCTCAAGGCGCCAGTCGCCTGGCGCCCCGCTAGTGTCCTGTCAGTTGGCGTGTCGCGCTAGCCCTGCGCGTCCTGGCCTCGCTCGACACCACTTCCGAGGTTTCTCTACACGCTTCGTACTCTCTTTATCTACTTCAAATCCACACGTATGCTTACTAATCACCAACATTTACTGGATGTAACATCCTCCCCCCTTTAAGGACATTCATCCTCGAATGTCTACTTGATTTACAGGAGTTTAACTCTTTTAGGACTATTATTCTGGAAAAATTTTGGCAGTCTCCTTGTAATAAGGACTATCCAAAAATCCTAAAACGCAGAAAAGTCAAATATAGATGCCTCATATGACACCACAACAACTCTTTCACCATCAAAATTGTAATCAACTGAACAATACATGCAACGTGAAGCATAAAACAACAATTAGATCAGCATTTTTTCCTTAACTGCATAATTTAGAATGCCTGGAACAAATGAGGGTATTTGGATTTCATGTCATCCTCAGGTTCCCAAGTCATTTCTTCTCTATCCTTGTTTCTCCACGGCACCTTAACAGAGGCAACATCCTTAGTCCTTAACCTACGAACCTGCCGATCTAATATGGATATTGGAATATCTTCATAGGCTAACTCCTCAGTAATCTGGACATCCTCAACTGGCACAACTCAGGATGGATCCCCTATACACTTCCTTAACAATGATACATGAAAGACCGGGTGAACGGATTCCAACTCTAAAGGCAAATCTAGCTCGTATGCCACCAGGCCTATTCTCCGGAGTATTCGATACGAATCAATAAACCTTGGGCTAAGCTTACCCTTTTCTCCAAACCTCATTATGCCCTTCATTGGCGAGACTTTCAGAAACACCCATTCGTCTACATTGAACTCCAAGTTCCTACGGCGTACATCAGCGTAAGATTTCTAGCGGCTTTGAGCTGTCAAAAGGTGTTCTCTAATGAGCTTCACTTTCTCCTCTGACTGATGGATCATGTATGGTACAATTAACTCTGATTCTCCGACTTCAAACCAACCAACTGGAGATCTGCACTTCCGCCCATATAAGGCTTCATAAGGTGCCATCTGGATTGCCGAATGATAACTGTTATTATAGGCAAACTTAATAAGGGGTAAATGTTCATCCCAGCTGCCCCCAAAGTCTAGCACACATGCCCATAACATATCTTCGAGCGTCTAAATTGTATGTCCTGCCTGTCCATCTGTCTAAGTATGAAATGTTGTACTCAAATTAACTTGTGTTCCCAAACCCCTCTGGAAAGACTTCCAGAACCTAGCTGTGAATTGTGCTCCTCTGTCAGAAATAATAGACATTGGGACACCATGTAATCTAACTATTTTCCTGATGTAAAGCTCGGCATAATCCTCAGCTGAAAAAGTGATCTTGACTGGCATAAAATGAGCTGACTTTGTCAATTTGTCAACAATCACCCAAATGGAATCAAATCTGCATCTGGTATGGGGTAACCCTGTCACAAAATCCATATTAACTGCCTCCCATTTTCACATGGGCACTTCTATCTCCTGTGTCAATCCGCCAGGTTTTTGGTGTTCTGCTTTCACCTGCTGGCAATTAGAGCATTACGCTACAAACTCTGCTACACTCTTCTTCATTCCTGGCCACCAGTAAATCTCTTTTATATCATAATACATCTTTGTTGACCCTGGGTGCAAAGAATAATGGGAGTAATGTACCTCTTCCATGATCTGCTGGCGATGTTCTGCCACATCTGAAATGCAGAGGCGACCCCTACATCTTAAAATCCCGTCTTCGGTTACCTCAAAAGCTGATACTTCCCCCTGTTGTACCTTATCTCTAAGTTGTGCTAACTAAGGATCTTCATAATATCGCTCTTTTACCTCCACTACTAGGGATGATACTGTTTTATTCTGAATCACCACCCCATTGTCACTTAAATCTATTACCCGGACGGCTAAGTTGGCTAACCGGTGCAACTCCCGAGCCATTTCCTGCTGCTCTGGCCTTAGGTATGTCAAACTCCCCATGGATCTACGGCTGATGGAATCTTCCATGATATTAGCTTTCCCTGGATGATACAAAATATTCACGTCGTAGTCCTTTAGCAATTCTCACCAGCGACGTTGTCGTAGATTCAATTCCTTCTGTGTGAAAATATACTGGAGGCTCTTGTGTCAGTAAAGATGTCCACGTGCACCCCATACAAGTAATGTCTCCAGATTTTCAAGGCATGAACCACCGCAGTTAACTCCAGATCATGGGTGGGGTAGTTCTTTTCATGTTTTCTCAGCTTTCTTGAAGCATAAGCAATTACTTACCGTGTTGCATCAAGAAACACCCCAATACGACACGTCAAGCATCACAATATACTGCATAACCCTCTGAACCTTCTGGAAAAACTAGGACTGGTGCTGATGTCAATCTATTTTTCAATTCTTGGAAACTCCGTTCACACGCCTCAGTCCAATAAATTTAGCCTCTTTCTGAGTTAACTTGGTTAGAGGTGCTGCTAAGGTGGAAAACCCTTCCAAAAACCTTTTGTAATATCCAGCTAACCCCAAGAAACTATGTACCTCAGTTGGAGTTGTAGGCCTAGGCCATGTCTTTACTGCTTCAATCTTTTGTGAATCTACCTAAATACCAGCATCTGATACAACATGACCCAAAAAGGCTACCGAATTCAACCAGAAATCGCATTTAGAAAATTTCACATACAAGTGACGATCTTTGAGAATCTGGAGAATTGTTCTCAAATGATCTCGGTGATCTACTTCTGAACGGGAGTACACCATAACATCATCAATAAACACTATTGCAAACAGGTCCAGATACGGCCTGAAGATGTTGTTCATCAAGTCCATGAACACTGCAGGAGCATTCGTCAATCCGAAAGACATGACTAGAAATTTAAAGTGGCCATACCTGGTCTTGAAAGCCATTTTCGGGATATCTCTCTCCAAAACCTGAACCTGGTGATATCCAGACCTTACATCAATTTTTGAGAAGTACTTCTCCCCCTGTAACTGGTCAAACAAATCAACTATTCTGGGAAGCGGATACTTGTTCTTGATGGTGACTTTATTCAACTGTTGGTAGTCTATACACATGCAGAGAGAGCCATCCTTCTTTCTCACAAATAGGACTGGCGCACCCCACGGTGAAGTACTCGACTTGATGAAACCCTTGTCTAACAGATCTTTCAACTGTTCCTTCAATTTCCTAAGCTCTACAGGAGCCATTCGGTTTGGAGGGATAGATATAGGTTGAGTGCCTGGTAGTAGATCGATGGAAAAATCAATTTCCCGTTCCGGGGGAATACCAAGAAGTTCATCTGGGAAGACATCTGGAAATTCATTGACTACTGGGATGGACTGAAGAGTCGGGGGTTCTTCTTGCAGATCTTGAACTCTGATAATGTAAACAACCTTTTGCTATCAATTTCTTTGCCCGAAGATAGGATATAAACCTACCTTTTGGGTAGCCGCATTACCTTTCCACTCTCGTGTTACCTCCCCGGAAAAGTGGAATCAAACTATCTTGGTCCAACATTCTACATTGGCATAACAGGGTGCTAGCCAATCCATACCCATAATTGCATCAAAATTAATCATGTCTAGTTCAACTAGGTCTACAAAAGTTTGGTGACCCATAACCTCTACTGTACAGCCTTGGTAGATCCGTTTAGCTATAATAGAATCACCAACAGGCGTGGATACTGAAAAGGGTCGCTGAAGCAATGCTAGCGTGATACCGAACTTTCGAGCCACTAATGGTGTGACATAAGACAAAGTGGAGCCTGCTTCTATCAAAACATAAACAGAATGAGAGCAAATGTCCAGCATACCTGTCATAACATCCGGTGACGACTCTGACTCCTGTCGTTCGAGTACAGCATAAGGGCGATCGGGACCGGTGCTTGAGCTGGATGCCCCTAATCTACCTCGGCCTCTACCGGCTGAAACTGAGGGTCTATGCCCTGCTAGAGATGCTGGGGCACGTGACCCTACTGAAGATATGTCCTGTCGGTCCTAACCACTCTAACCCCTAGTTGGACAATCGCTCATCATGTGACCCTCTCGTCCACAAGTATAGCATGCCATAGAACCATACCTACAGGCTCCAAGATGACGGCGACTGCAAATAGGGCAAGGTGGAACAGTGAATCTACTCTGCTCTGACCCTCTCTGCTATTGTGAACCCGATGGTCGTGAACACTCATCAGGTCTTGATGCCCCCGATGACCAAGTATGCCACCCTACTGCTGCTGCGGAAGTGGGGGTCTGGGTGGTGTGTCTGAAAGTCGTGGCCTAGGTCCGCCCTGAGACACTGCCTGAGTATCACTAGGTCTAGCCCTGTGGTGCTTCTCTTGGCTTCCCCTTTCTACCCTTCTCTGTCGCTGCCTGATCCTTCTATATTCTGAGCAAATGCCTGGATACGAGCGATATCCATGTCCTCTCGCAGAGTAGCCGTAACATAATTCTCCACATACTCTAGAAGCAGCCCCATAATGAACCGATGCACCCTGGATGACATGGTGTCAATGAAAGTTGGTGCATATTGGGCCAAGGAGTCAAATCTCATATCATACTCCCGAACACTCATTGAGCCCTTCTCCAAGTGCAAGAATTGATCAACCTAGGCTTATCGAATTTCCCACAGCAAATAATGATCCAAGAAGGCCTTCGAAAAGCTGGACCAAGCCGGAGGAGGAATATTGAGGACCTCTCCCAACTCTCGTACAATAATATTGCTATGTCCCATAGCCAAAATACCGTCAACTCAACTGACTCCGCAGGTGTATCATGCATTACCCTGAAGATCCGTTGCAACTGGTCCAAAAAGTCCTAAGGGTCCTTGTCTCAATCCGTCCCTGTGAAATGCGGGGGACTCAGAGCGAGGAACTCTCGGACTCTCGAACTACCCGATCCTGCCGAAGACTCAGCAACCACGGGCGCCACTGTTTGTCGCTGCGCAACCATCATCTGAGCTATCATGAAAACAGCACTTCTGGCCCTCTTGGTTTGAGGGCATCGAAATAGAAACTTTTGGAGGTGGTGCCGACATATCTGCCACTCTGGACGACTCCTGGTGTGGCATAGAATGCTGGGGAGACCGAGATGAAGGCTCCCCGTTGCCCTCAGGTCGGGATGGCTCGGACAGGGGCACCCTTCTAGTGCCCTCTCCTGCTGCAAGATCTAACCTCCTTCCGGTCGTGGTATGTCGCGGGTCTGACATTTCTCTATAAACAAAAGAATGTGGTAAGCTTAGGAACTCAACCCTATACTATACAGCGCTATAGCAAGACTAGAAGAGAAAGAAGAGTAACCATCCAATCATGCCTCGCAGCCTCCTGCCTATAGAATTTGGTGCACAACACATCCATAGATAAGACTCTACTTAGCACGGCTTGCAGACTCCCTGGGATATGACCTGCTCTGATATCAAGTTTGTCACGACCCACCTTGGGAGGCATAACTGGCACCTGGTGCCTTACTAGGATCTGAACTGACTTAACTAAGCCTGTGCACTCCTGGTGTGGGCTTACCCCTAAAATCAAGAAAACAACGGGCTATATCTCAACTGTAAGAACAACCTCCTGCCGCAGGAAAACAGCTAACCAGAAACAGGCATTAACAGGGAATCCTATATGGGCCGAAAAGACCACCATGATGTCTAGTTATGACTGTAAAGTAAATCTAGTGCTTAAACTAAACTATGGTGTAAAAGCCTGCTAACTGACGGTTAAACAAGGCCCCACGCGGCTAACATGTAAACTAAAACACATATGGTCCCCACACGGCCATCAACAGCTAACCACAGGGAAATAGAAACAATCTGCAAGTCTCTAGGAGTAATATGATGGTCGGGATAGGGCCCCAGCCTACCCAAAACTGTACAATCAAAAGAAGTAAACCTTCTATCTACAAGCTTCGGAGGAAAGGAGCCGACCTTTCTGACAATCCTGGCTGAAGGCTAAGGGGGACCAGTTCCTCATCTATCCACACCTGCAGGCAAGTGATGCAGCTCCCTAAGGATGGGTGTCAGTACAATATGTACCGAATATGTAAGGTGATAACTGAAACTGACTTAATAAAAGTTAAAATAAACTGAAAGTAAATGAGTGAAAGATATGGAAATATAACCTGAATACTTAACTTCCTGCTGTCTAATCTACCAATAAGTAGTACAAACAAGAACCTTACCTGGACCCCATAAGCCAGAAGGTACAACCAGCGCAAAACAACCCACACGGGTTTCCCATAAGCCCTGGTGGGTACACTTCAATCTATATACCCCTAACAAGGTCATACTGAGTCATCTAATAACTATAGCCATTCTACCAGTCCCCTGGGTTTGCAACTGAGCCCGCTCGGCCCCTGAACTATAGTTGTGTCTGAGTCCGGTGGACTCCTGCTATTTGTACCCCGGGTACCGAACTCGACGGGGTGTGCCGATACGGCATAAAAAAGGTCCATCCATGGAATAGAGTGTATGAGGACCTCAGACCTCATCTTCATCCCTCGCGGACAGCATATCGCTCCTCGGAGCGACGTTATCTAGCCCCTCGCGGGCGTCAACACAGCTAGTAACCCTGGGGTTGGTTATGGAGGGCTATACAAGGCATAGTCAATCCAAAACTAAACATGGAATACTTGTCTCAGCTAATAAAAACCGCTAATCATAATAAATATGCTTATGGTATTCTTATTGGGATTCAAACTGAGTTATGATATTGAAGAAACTAACTTGCCGAAGAGATTCGCCTTAACATACCTCGATCGTCGATTTCTGATCAACTGACGAGTTCGGATTCATATTCAATAGCTTTTCTCAATTGAAGTCATATGACTGGGAGAATAAGACTAATTTATGTACTAAAATCGACAGAAACAATAACTTTTAATACTAATATTGACTATACTTCAATTGAACGAAACATGGCTGAAAACGTATAATTTTCCAAGAGTTCAGAAAGGAGAAATGCTTACTTACAGCCTGTGATCGTATTGAAATCAGTTTGGAGCAATTCTAACAACTTTAGCTCGACAAGGTTATGATTTACCGGGAGAATTTCGTGGAAATAACTTCGTAGTAACGCTCCCTGCAGCCTTAAACTTTGATTCTCGAAGTTAACTTGAATTTGGACGGCGTTTCATAGCGTAAATGGGTGAAAATTACTTGATTTTTTCGTGCTCTCTTCTCTCAGGTCGTGGGTCTTATTTGGAAATGAAATGAATTAAAACAAAGGGCTATATATATAGGTGAGGTCGTTGGGCAGGGGGGCGCCCCGTGCCTCTCAAGGTGCTACAGTGTTCGTCGCCTCGCGCCTCTCAAGGCGCCAGTGGCCTTGCGCACCGTGCTGGTTGGTGTCCTGCCGGCTGGCCCATCGCGCTGGCCCTACATGGCCTGGCCTCGCTTTACCCGACTTCTGAGGTTTCTCTACATGCGTCGTACTCTCTTTATCTACCTCAAATCTACATGTATGCTTACTAATTACCAACTTTTATGAGGTGTAACACATTCACAATTCACTGCACTCAGCACACCACACGGAATTGACTGTTCTCACCGCACATCAACTAAAGTATTAGTTTTTCTATGCTTAGAATAGTTTATTATTAGACCCATGTTGTGTTGAAATTTCAGATACCTGACAATGATTTACATCGATTAATGGTTGCCTCATATTGATAGTAAACCCTAGGTAGATTGAACATTGAAATCATGATTGAACTTAAATGCATTTGATTTGAGAAATTTGTTTTCTATGATTGTGGGATTGAAAATAGCAAGTAAATGCAAAATGGGGGTGGGTTAACTGAAACTCTTGAGCACGAGCCACATAACGAGTTGTGGTGTCATCTAACGACTCGTTGTGTAGCTCATCCTGAATGGCCAATTTATAAGAGGTTTACAGTGTACTTCATGACCGTTCTAACGAGTCGTTGCCACAGGTAACGACTCGTGGTGACCAGTCATTAAGTTCACTGGTTCAGCACAAGCAAGTATTCCCTGCAGACATTGGGTAACATCACGAGTCGTGGCCAGTGGCAATGACTCATTAGGTCCCTCGTCAGTATACAGGAACACAGTTACATCTGCTTTTTGTTTCATCCAATCTTGTACTAACAGTTATTCCACAGGTACTATGGCACCCAAGGGAACTCCGAAAAATGGTCCGGCCAAGAAACAAGTTCCGGAAAGAACTCAGCCCTCTTACTGTAGACTCGGGGACGAGCCCTCATCTTCCGAAGAGTCGAGTGGCTCGGTGGAAGAATATGAGGTTTCTGAGGAGCAGATCGAGCAGAGATCGACCAGGACTAGGACACAATGCCCTAGTAATCCGACAGCCCTGGTCGCATCTCCTACACTACTTTATCGAGACCCACCGAGCTGAGCTGAAGAAAATGTTGGGGTCACAGTTCCAAGTGCCCCTGAGGGCACCACAACTGCAGCACGTGTAGAGAGGGCCGACGACTCACATGCTCAACAAGGGAGCTCAGACAATGAGTTGACTGAGACCTTACAGACATCCATAGAGTAGCTACGGATGGTGAGGTGATGGTGTATACAGGGCATGAATGAGATCTACAACAGGGACATCGATCCCACTGATAAGGGCCACCCAAAAAAGAGTATAATTGAGGAGACTTGATTGGTCACCACAGGGCTCCAAGACCTTCCCGAGCTAAAAGGACTATTTGAGAAGTACAGGTTCCAGTGGTTGACTGAACCTTAAGGGAGCTACAGCCAGTGTCAGGTCAGAGAATTTTATGCAGCATACGCAGCCACACTTAAGCATATGGCCTTGGGGACTAGGACTGGAAGAAGGGGCCCTCCTTGCAACAGGTGTTGGTTCGGGAGACATAGGTTAATATATCAACGAGGACCATTTCCAGATTTATTTATGGTCCAAACTATCAGGCCCCAGTGAATACAGCCGAGTTTAATCACAGATTATCTGAGCTCAAGAAAATCAAGATCAAGAAGTTCAACAGTGTTGAGCGCATCAGGCAGTACACTTGGCTTTCACGAATTATTGCCACGAGAGGACCTTTGGTTGAGTGGCTACATGGTACAGAGTCCCAGAGCAAAAAGGCCACACTCAACTTCCAGGCAAAATTTTGGTGGTCCTTAGTTCAACACAGGTTAGTCCCAACAAGCAATAATAATGTCCTATCACCTGACCAAGCCGCACTAGTGGCAAGCATCATAGAGGGGTAAGCCATTAACTTCCCGCGGTACATTGCTGAGGAAATTCGAGAGCGAGCCATAGTAGATAGTACCACTATACCATTTCCATGCCTCATTGACTGACTCTGTCTGGAGGCAAAGGTGCCAGAGTTGCCAGCTATTGATCAGAGGATAGTGGTATAGAAGATTACCGATATTTGGTTGATCAGAGATGAGACAAACCCAGTATCGAGGGCGAGGAGTCAGTCTGTCGCATCCGCTTTAGTGACCATATTAGCATAGGAATTTGGCAGTGGTATGCAGACCGATGCTGCACAGTTCTCTGAGTTGGCGGTTTAGCTTACTAAGGGTAGAGAGACGGGTAGCCAGCTTGAGGCTACAGATGCCGCAGACACCTCCGCACCTGCTGATGTTCCTGAGTCATCATCTAATGCAGCAGCTCCTAGACCACCAGTTTCTTCTCCATGAGTCCCTATAGTCGGCCTGGTTACGATTTCTCAAGAATTTTTGGTAGACATGGCTAGCCAAGGCTGAAAAGCAGCAGGCATAGATGGCTCTACAGGTTAAAGTTTTAATGGAGCAGGTAAAGCCTTGGGTGTCAAAGGAGTTGGAGGCATTATCTAGTTCTGTGCATTGCCAGTTGAATGCTTTTGAAAGATGCATGGATAAGTGCCTTGCACAATTATAGGTGCATGAATTGGAAAAGTGGTATGCGGAGGTAGCATCACTCAAAGCAGAGGTGCGGGAGTTGGCCGCATGACAAGTAGTTGCGATCCCTCCACCTGTGCTTCCCGTGATAAAGATGAGAGTGAAGAAGAGTTATGTCCGTGTTCGATTTCATTACTGAGGAGCCGGTGGCACAAGATAAGGGAAAAGGTCTCTTGAGGAGGTAAATTTTGAGGATGATGACTCTCTACTACGTCAGCAAAAGCGAGAGCAGAGTGAGATGGAGAGAGCGCTGCATATATTGAGAGAAGAGGCTCGCCAGAGAGCTGAAATTGAGGCAGTGAGAGCTTGTGGAGAAGGGACGAGCTCCTTTGGTTCTAAAAATACACCAGATCAAACCGATGACATCGGAGAGGACACTGGATGAGTATTTGCACCCTCCACAGACCAGGTAGCAGACACCTAGGTCACATAAGTATGTTACCTATTTTCATAGTTTTATGTTATATATATATATGCGTCGAGGACGACGCATGCTTTTCTTGATGGGGGTGGGGATGGATACCTGTGTATTTTTTGCTGAACATAACCGAAGGTTTTTTCTTGTCGGATATCTTTTCCCTAGGGTGTCCTTATCTAGTAAAACCGGCACATTTTAGGATTTTATGATTGTTTGTGTCAATCGAAAGAAAGTTAGTGAACTTATGGCAGTCAAGAGTTTAAATTGTTGATCTTTGTGAACTGATAATTTGATACCCTCCTAAATTTTTTATGTGTGTCTCAAAATCGACAAGTATGACCTTTGTGAATCTTTGCATGGCATTGAAACTGTAAACATGTTTACCATTGTATGGTTGTACCTAAACTAGTAGCTAGTAGAAGTGATGATGTTGACCTGTGCTATGTGTGAGTGAAGTTTAATAGCTAAGTTTGGTTGTGTGTGTCAATCTAGAACTTGCCTAGTCAATCGTACTGAGATAAAGGATGGGAAACTAGGAAAGGATCATAGGCCATTTTTTATTAATGAGCCCACTTTAGCCTTAAAGACCTACCAAAAGAAAATAAATATCCCTTGATCCAAATGTTTGAGCTTAAACTGACCTTTCTTTTTGTTTACACCAATTCACCTTCCTTCTTTGATTAAGAATGAACCTGTTTTGGCCCTGGTCCCTCCTTTGACACTATGAACCTCAACTCAGGCAAATCGCCTAAGTTGAGGGTAGCTATGATAGGGGTGATTAAGAAGAGTAGGGTGGAATGAAATTGGGTAATGAAAATGAAAGAGCGGGTGTGGTATGCGTAATGAAAGAAAAGAAAGAAATAAAAATGTTGTCAAAGAGCAAGAAAAGAAAAGAAAAAAAAGTGAAATCAATGAATGCTTGAAAGAAAAGAAACCGCACTCGTAGTTACAAATGAAAATAAAAGAAGAAGCAAGTAAAGAAAGGGGGAGAAAATAGGAAATAAGGTTAAAAGTAGAGTCAAGTCGTATGTAGTGCCAAGGAAGGTTAAGCTACTAATCCCATATGTACCATACCTGAACCTAAGCCTACGTTACAAGCTTAAAAAGTCTTATAGTGATCCTAGTTACCTGTCTGAAAATCGAGGTATTGAAAGTAAAGGCAAGCCTATGGCATTACATGCACACAGTTAGAATTTCTTTGTGAGAGTGA